>JAAQPG010000076.1:0-63186 GCA_013186905.1 Fusarium udum
TTAAGTCTAGCTACTAGCCTTTTTAAAATATACTATCTTCTAGACTTTTAACCAAGAATTTCACCATCATGAATATTTCCATGTGAACTCCAAAACCAGAAGGACTTGGAGTTGCCCCCGCCGTCGCTGAGGGATAAGATAAGATCGATAAGCTATGCTTACAACAAGCGTCTTCAAAATCAAAACCAGTTCCAGTTCAAGCACTTAGCTGAAGCTCTGAGGGCTATGCATGGTCCTGTTTAAAAGGCTAAAGAGGACTGCATTGCTATAGTAAGCTATTAAGCAACTTTTAAAAGGACAAGCATCTCGAGCTAAGTTCCGCATCCATGAATATGTGATGCCATGGCCTTCAAGTACTCAAGTGGCTATTTAACAGCAGAGATACTGACTGACTAGCTCCTAGCCTGTTGAATACCACGATAAAACAATACTACTTGGTCGGTCTTTAGGGAGATCACATGTGAATACACAAATAATTCCAATATCTGACCAAGATTGAGATGCTGCCAGGGCATTTTTTATCTAAATTCACAAAGAAGTCAAATAACTATTACTCAACTCACCCCGAAATCCCGAAATCCATGGCCTATCGGATGCCAAGATGCAAAAGATTGCAATTGCGATAGCAATGTCCTGTACCGTTCACTCCGCTATTACAACTGCTTCTAAACAGTCACGAAACTTGCACCAAGAAGCGAAGTCGGCCTGGTAGCCTGTTTACGCCTGATTTTTGCAGAGTTAGTTTGCTATCATATCTTTAAATATAGTTACAACTCCTGTTGATGGTCCTTGAAAACCCTGAACTCGCTGTGCAGGCTCCTTTCGCACAGGCCGTAAGACGGAGATTCGATAGCGACGATCCCGTGTGCTTTGACCCGACAAGCAACTCTCGAAAAGGAAGGCCAGAAATCTTAGTAACAAAGTGCCCTACCCTTATTTCTATCCCTCTTCTGACTTTAGTCTAACAAATTGGGCGTTGTGTGGCAGCTGATACCCCACCGAAACACGGTTGGCAAGCATCTCCGCCCACGTCGTGGAGACCTACCTATTTTGACGAGACCATCATCTCGAGACTGATAGAGAACAACGCGGGGTATACCAATTGGTAAAGGAATGATAAAAAGGCAGAAGCATATAATAGACAACAAGAATCAGCAGTTAATCATTAAAACATTCATCTCACTCACTCATTCAAGTGTCTCTTCATATCAACATCACAATGGCCCCCCAAGAACTCACAGGCATCCTAGTCGCCCTCATAACCCCCTTCAAACCAGACGGCACAGTCGATCTGCCCGCCCTCGACGCCCACATCCAGCGTCAAATCTCCGCCGGCGTGCACGGCCTAGTCCCCGGCGGCAGCACCGGTGAATTCACTGCCCTCACCCTTCAAGAGCGCAAAGATGTTCTCGACCAATGCGTCAAGTCAGCAGCTGGTCGTGTCCCTGTCGTCGCTGGCATCGGTGACCTTACCACCTCTGGTGTTGTAGAGCTCGCTAAGCATGCTGCTGAGGTTGGAGCCGCTGCTACTATGATTGTGCCGCCGTTTTACGATGCGCCTAATCTGAAGCAGTTGAGGGAGATGTTTGGGGAGATTTATAAGGAGAGTGGTTTGCCGATTATGTACTACAATATTCCCAGCGCGAGTGGTGTTAGCCTTTCACCTGCGGAAATCGCTGGCCTTTCAGATGTTGGAGTTAAGTATCTTAAGGATACTTCTGGAAATGCACCTGCTCTTACAGATCTTCTCTTCCACCATCACAACGACATCACCGCCCTCAACGGCTGGGACACACTAACCTTCTACGGTCTCTGCGCCGGTGCCAAGGGCTCAGTCTGGGGAACCACCAATGTCCTCCCCGAACTTTCAGTGCAACTTTGGAACGCCATCGCTGTTGATGGAGATCTGAAGAAGGGACGTGAGCTTTGGTCCAAGATCTTCCCTGTCTGCAAGTTTTTGGAGGCGCATCATTATGGTGCTGGCATCAAGACTGGTATGGAGTTGCAGGGATGGAAGACGGGAGGTCTGCGAAAGCCGTTTGCTCTTTTGGAGGATGATGAGAGGGCTGAGCTTGCGCAGCTTCTGAAGGATGCTGGTGTCAAGTTGGCTTGAGGGGAGCTGATTTTGCATTATGGAGTTTAATGATAAAATAGTAAAATAGACAAAATGACTTGATGAAATTTTAAGAAGACAAGTTGCCGCAATGTGAGAATAGAATCAAGTGCCAATGTCATATCTATGCTAGACTCTCTTGCACAAGACTCTGCCAACTCGTAGTCCAATCCCCAGACTGCTTCCTCCTCTCCCAAATCAACGGCACGACAACCCCCGCCGGCCTATTCGTAAAATAAACGCCCTTATCATCTGTAACCCCCAAACACTTCAACGCTCGTTCCTGCAGATCTGGACTAACAGCTTCACAAGCCGCCACAAAAGCCGGCCAGGCCAAACTCGTAGCAAAATCTTGATCATCGATCAACTCGCTCAAACACGGCTCAAGATACTCTAGCGTCTTTCGTACAAGATCTTGCAAGATCATAGCGTTCATGTCGTAGACTCTTCGGTAGAAGTAGATCACCAACGCTTGGTGGATTGCCAGTGTCATGGAGCGGACTTGAGGATGGCGGACGAGATCTTCGTCACCTGTTGGCATCTTGACGGGTTCAGTGGGATCAAGGGTCGAGGGCCAAGCCCAGATTCTGTTTTCGAGGGTTTTGGTGTGTTTTGAGAGAGCTTCTGATATTGAAGGGTTGCAGCGTGCAACAGTCTCAAGACGGTTCTTTTCATTAGACAACGAGACTGTTTGTGACAAGAGCGTCATAAGCGACTCAGGAATACCGTAAATGACAGGGTAAAGGGTTTGAGTCCACCGTCCTTGAACTTCAAGATGAATATCGTTATACCCAAGCTCATCGGTCTTTTCTTGAGCGGGATCAAGACCCATATTCAAACCCTCTTCTGTAATGCGGAATGTTCGGAATTGCTCACGACCTTGGATCTCTGAAGAACTTTCAGGAAGAGGTTCACTCCAGAGGGATATACTCTCTGCGATTACACGGAGGTGAGTGTACATGTGGTGCAGAAGACGCGATTTGAAGGGATTTTGTGCTTGGTTCGCCAGACCGCGTAGACGGATTAAGCGTTCTGCATCGAGAAGGAAGATACGGAATGCACGAGCTCCGTTGTGTAACTGACTCTATTAGCGTTTGATCATAAGATCGGGGTAAGGAACTTACTGAAGTCATCGCCATAGCGAGTATAGCCATCAAAAGTTCCTTATAACTCGCCTGTCTCGGCCCAAACATCTCATGCTGCAACGCCTGCCTCAGATGATTCTGCGCTCTCTCATGATTCTTCAGCCCAATCTCCTTCCAATCCGCCGCCAAAGAATTCGGCGCCTTTGACATGTGAAGTTGCAACGCACTATGGGCAAGAAGCGTGTAAAATATCGAAGAGCGTGTGTGAGAAGCTTCGTTCCAGAGCGATAGCTCAGCAAATGTCTCGAGAGCACAGGGAAGAAATATGATCTCCCAAGGGGACTTGCGCTTTGCTTGCATGGTTGAGCGTTGGCCGGCGATGTGTTGTCTGTAGTGGCGGAGTAAGGGCTCTGCTTCTTCGGGGAGGCCGGAGGGGCTTGTTATGTTTCTTGGGTATGGGACTACTTCGTTCATTGAGGCTTGAGGGTTGGGGTCGATAATTTCTTCTTGTGTGGTGGTGTCGTTGCCCATGACTTGGGATATGAAACCTGGACTGAAGAGTGCGAGGCCTTCAGCGCCCATTGGATCATCCACAAAGAAATTTGCCATAGAATCATGAATATTCATCTGATCACCTGCTGTAAGCTCTTCAGAATTGATGTTGAAACTCGGATCCAATGAAGCTGTAAAGATATCCAGGTCATCTTCGGGCAGTTGATCCGGCCAGTCTGTTCGCTGAATCTCTTCAATGAATCCATCAGTCTCGGCATACATGCTCGTCGATGTGTTGTCAGTGTTGGTATCCGGCGAGCACTCAATCGTATCCAACGTCAACTCCTTCTCTTCAACAGACTGAAAGACCCCAAAAGGACCTTTCATCAACGCATATCCAACATCACTCTTCTCACACGCAGAATCGATATCCGCCAACAACGCCAACGCCGTTCGTTTCCCCAAACTCCCTTTTAACTCGTCACTCATCAACCGTCTCTCACTCTCTATATTCATCAGTCATAGTCCCCATGACAGCTCGGAGCACTCACCGGAGAATAGTGGATACCGATACTCCGAACCCCGATGACTCTGCTGCAGCTCCGGCCTCACAGCATCATCCCTAATCCAAAACAGCCGTGCCCCATAACCTCCACACGCAAGCCCCAGTCGTTTACAGGTTCCACATTCAGGCTGAGCCTCGTCGCACTTTGCGTGGCGCGAACGACATGTTCGACAGCCTGTAAACGTCCGTGTTCGCTCGACTTTTTTGGGCATCTTGGATAGGAAAGTGGAGAAGCAAGATGAGATGATTTGGTTTTGGGTTGATTGCTTCTTCTAACGAGGGAGATTGATCCCGGGGGAGGTTATGTTATTGTGTTGTTGAGGAGGATGTGAAAAGGGAATGTTTCCGCGAGGGTGGGGTTATGCTTATCGTGGCGAAGGATGGCTTCTGGACTCAGAGGCTAAGGTAGGTTGAGCTAGTGAGGATATTTCTGTAGCCAATGGGGGCATTCGCCATGTCACTGTAGACTCTCACATTTATGCCATTATTGGATAAAGTAGCCTAACAACTACCTTTGTCTTGGGACGGGTCAGCTAATAGTAATTGCTGGCTGACAAGGTGCTGACTACTATCGGATTTTACAGAGGTTACTATACTATGGATCTCTGCCCATAACGCAAAAAGAAAGCTGACCAAGACCCCAATCAGACGCAGATAAACCTACGGGGTATGAGAAGGAAACAGGATACCCTCTACGTATTTGTTTTTGTAAATGTTACATGTATTTAAACAAAGTAGCTCTTAATAGTGAGAAGTTAACACCTACTATGGCACATTTTAAACCATGTGGCTCAATACCACATACTGGAAACAGAGAAACTTTACTGACTGGTAGACGAACATTGCCGGCCGTAGAAGGTTATAATAAGGAGACATCTCTTGCCCGAAAAAAGAAAACAAAAGGACGTTCGACGCATTTATAGCCGACAACCACAGCAAGGAAAGAAAAGGATAGACAAACGATGGTAAAATCCCGAAAGCAAAGCGGACGATCCCAGAGAAACATAAGCCTAATAATGGGACTTGCGAGCGCGACAATGAAGATGAAGAGGCTATTGAATCAAATTGTATAAAGTCATCAAATACTAAAAGATCTGCCCTTGTCAAACTTTTGAGACTTTGAACAGGGCCGGATCAGAGAAGGTAAATTATCCACTCAATTCCATTACAACAAGCAAGATTAATGTTGCGACATGCTTATAAAAGGATCAGGCTCCTCACTCTCGTCAACCAACCATACAAGTCGAGTTATTAGTTTGAGCCACCAAGGATGTTAGCTAGTGCCTGTGTAAAAACACCAAGACCTCCCGAGGCAGCACCCGCAAGGGGAATCAAGGCATCGACAAAACCTCCAAAGGGACCCAGAAAGTTCTTGATGGTTCGGGCGACAGGACCGGCGATTTCCAAGATGATTGCTCGGATGGTATCTACCAAAGGGTGTCAGCTCAATGTATCCCTACGCATGCGGTAAAGCTTACCAGGACTAAGTCCACGGAGCAAAAGAACAACCGTGTCGCGAGTTTCAGTGATGACCCCCTGAACTTCCTGCGCCAAAGCAACCAAAGTCTGAGTATCATCGCCGTTCAGAGGCAAGTCCAGCTTCAGAACGAGAGGAAGAATACCATCAATCGCGTCCTGGGCCTGCGTGGCGATCCGGGGGATTGCAGCTTTGATCAAGTTCGCAGCTACATCCGGGGAGCTCTCATCAGCGCGAGAGGCAGCTGACGTGACTTCATATCAGCAGGCGGTTCGTTGACTTGAGGTAGGGGGGTATATATACAGATCTGGGTCAGTTCCTCGTGGAGCACAGCTCTGAAGTCTTTGGCAGCTACGAGGGCTCCCGAGAGGTCAGTTACGTTGCTGGTGTCAGCACGCAGGACAAGATCGCCTTGATGAGTCGGTGCTGGGGCAGAGAGCGCAAGGCCAGCGGTCAGAATGGAAAAGAGGCCGAAGAAACGCATTTTGAGCTTGATGAAGGAAGTGTTGACGGGAGAGTGGAAACAGAAAAGATTTGGGTAGCGAGTGACTGTAGTTAGTTGAGATAAGGAATGTGAGAGTGTTCGTGTGCTGAACCGAGTGAAATCTTGATACCAGCTTCTCTCGTCTTCTTTTATCATCAAGAGTTACTAGACGAACCCCTTCTATTGCTCTTGTATATCGCTTTGCACCATTTAAAGTGCCGCATCTTACAGAAGAAGATCTCGCTCATCGTACGACTTTTGGCATCCAGGAAACCTGTTTGATTGCCCTAAAGGAGTATAACTTCAGCTTCGTCAAGGCTTTAATCTGTCTATCCTAATTTCACCTCTTGGACTAAGAGTCGATGTTGCGAGAATGTGCCTAGATTAAACATTGCCAAGTCTTCAACACTGTTGGTCGATATCCTTGTTGATCATGATAAGAGCTGATCAATTGTTCCGATGCCGCGGTAGGAATGGGACAATGCCCATTGGATTATTTCATGTGAAGATGACGGGGAGTTAACATCAAGTCCAGATGACTATGTCTGATATTTCTTGGCTTCGAGGTGGTTGCCAACATACACCCACTACAAGAACCCAGTCTGTTGTGCGGTGACGCCGAAGACGAGGAATACCAGACAGGCCCCCGCTGTCTTTGTCCATAACTATCAAATTGATATGACAGGCCTCAGCCTGACTTTCTTCGAGCAACGTTCCCGAATGACTTCCCGTCTGTTGGTCTTGAACTCTTGACATAAGAAGGACCGACTTGAAAAGTCCGAGGTAACCCGATCCGCCTGAGTAATCAGTTACTATGTAACTATGTGCAGGCATGTTTGATCGTTAACATCGGCTCACGCTAGGAAACTCTGACTGGAAAGTCAGCCTCAATGTAGCACCCTACCAACTAATGCCATGGGAAATAAGTCGGGTGTTAGCCATAGCATCCTTGACAGATACGTTGGTTGCTTGTGATCACCTCAACATCCTTGACGATGGAGTATTTGAAATCAGTTAGACTCGTTGATCTGCTTCGGCTGCGGGTTGGTCATGCAAACCTTATCCGATCTCTAATAAGAGAATTGAAGATGATTGGTTTGGGAATAACAAAGTTAAGTTACTCTACCTTCCGAACAGAGGCTAGGCCTACACAATATCCCTGACCGGCTGGCCATTGTCATACGATACCTGCAGTACCAGCGATTTTGACTTCCTCGCTTTGCAATGCCATAGGGATCAATCGGCAAAGCCTTGATGGCCAGGACACTATCAAAGTCTGTTGGTCGGTTCAGTTCAGAGGCTTGAAGCCGAAACCTGCAGGGGGTATCCAAGCCTCATGCTCCGACTTGTCTCGTCCTATACCTCATATACTGTAGACTCTTAAGACTCTTTGTAGCAGGGCGAGTAGCTCCGTGGTCAAAAAATGACTAGGTGGCACCAGATACTTCTATCAAGACCTTTTGTTAGAGTAGCAGCATAATTTGAGCTTTGAGAATCGCGCTTTTGAGGCCGTGAAATTGAGTGCCGTTCTTTTCACAAACACGTGTAGACAGGAGGATGGATATACAATCAACAACTATCTACAATCATGTGTCACTAGAGACACCGAGACATTCACGATAGCACCCGTGAGGATCACCGACACTTGGTGGCTCATAAATGCACAAATCAAACAAATTACTCCACATATGATCTTCGAACTGAAACCTGAAACATACCCACAGCTGACTTGTACTATAATAAAAAACTGCAAGGCCCATGTCACCCGTCATCTTCAGAACGCCCTTGCCGTGAGACGCTTATCTACGCCAGCGGTTAATGGTAGTGAGCTATCGTGCGTAGCACAGGCCATTCCTTGTCAGTGATTCACATGATCTACCATCCGTAGCCTTCAATAATGTAACATTGTCATAATTGATTTAGCTGAAACGATGCAAGTAGCATGATATCAGGTCGAGACTCGCGTTTGGTGGTGATATCGCCGTTAGCAGTGGCTTTTTAGAAGTGTTACTTCTAGCTACGCTATTCCAGATGATTGGAGCGTTAAATATGTTGAACTTTTGCGTGATTATTCATATATATTAACTCATGACATGGACTTGGCACTCCTCGACGCAATAAAAAGAGACTTCAAAGGGCAGTTAGAGGCTATTCATAGGTGTTCAGTCTTTATTCTCCGAGGAGCATCTTTCATGATGTCCTAAGTAGTTTGCATGCGTCTCTGTGGCTTTTTTTGACGGTTAAACTAAAGCCATACATAAAGGCCAGTGGGTGGCGAGAAGTCTGTCATCCCCCCCTTGATCTTGCTTTCCCTGTAAATCTGACCGTCGTGGGGGCGATCACTCAGCAAGCACACCGTCCAGTAAGGAGTTCCGATACACATGCAGAATATGCCACCATCTCAGTAACTCTGCAGACTATTTACATGCGCGTATAGCGTTGACCTCATGCTAAAATTGGGAGGGTAGCTCGACTGTCCACGAGACCGGTGACGAGTACAGCCAGTCATATAACTCCTTCGCCTCGACTTAAGTGAAGGGAATGTGTAAAAAACTAAGAAGTTTAGATATTCCCTTGATGCAAGAGACAATAATTGGACTCACAAATGGGCTGACAGGAAGTCTAGATGAAGATACATGCACATAGACTGACTTGGCCTTCAACGCCCCCCAGAAGGGCCAACCTTTATATTTCAGCTTCCTCGCTCTGTATCCTACCCTCATATACCAAAATCACTCTATATACCATCAGCGAAGAGTGGTGCAGTGGTATCTCCCTATAACCTATAAACCTTCTATAACTCCGAACCTAAAATCCTAAAGATCTCTTCCCTGCGCCACTCTTCGTTTTTGCAGGTCGTGCGTTCGAATTCACGTTGATCAATGTGTCCATCCAAAACTCTGAAGGTCTATCCACATATCCCATCACACTCTTTTTGCTTCTCATGCGGTTGGTAGTTGGTGATACGGCTGTCTCCACTTTGCAATGTTGCATTCCTCATCTGGAGGCGATGGATCCTCTGGGAGACACTAAAAAGGCAAGTCTCCGCGCGCACTGCATTTGATCTTCCATCATAAACATCATTATTAAAGTGGCTGATGAAATGCATGGGCATGCAAGTAAAAAACCAGTAATTCACGCGCCATTATCGCCCCAGTGTCGTAATTCCAGTGGTGCATAGCTTAATAATATTCGTGACACAGCGTACACCCATAAAACCCCATCTCCATAGCTTTAGCACAGCACAACACAACACAGCACTCCCAACACCACGTAAACACACACACAATGACCTCAATCTTTCTGTAACACCCCAAACTCTGTCCCATGATTGCTTACTAACCCTCCCAGCACCGGCGCATCGGGCTACGTAGGCGGCCAGCTCCTGCACGAGCTCACACAAGCTCATCCCGATTACACCATCGCCACGCTCGTGCGCGACGCCAACGCAGCTGAGACCATTGCAAAGGCGTATCCGAAAGTGCGCACTGTAGTGGGTGACCTAGATGATAGTGCGCTCGTGGAACAGGAGGCTTCACAAGCTTTGGTTGTACTGAGTCAGTGTTATGTTTCATGATATTTTGGTGGTGTGGTGTTGCTGACGGGGGGGACTTAGATATTGCGTCGAATAAGCATATTGGGTCGTTGCAGGCGATTCATCGGGGGTTGACGAAGAGGGGAAATGGTAAGTGAATACAAAATGAATGAGAGGCATTGAATTGACGATGAGTAGGCTATTTGATTCAGATCTCTGGTGCGAGTTTATTGCCTGTCAAGGACTTATCTTCACCGTCTTTCAAACCAGGTGAACCATCCAGCGAAGTCTGGGATGATCTCGATGGCGTCTCTTCCATTATTGACCTCATCCGCAGCCACGACTCTCGCGTGGTAGACAACTACATTCTCAAAATCGCAAAGGAAACACCTTCTATAAAGACCGCACTTGTTCTCCCTCCCATTATTTATGGCAAAGGCCAAGGTCCTGTCAAGCAGCGCAGCGTTCAAATCCCCGCACTCTCAAAAGTCGCGATTGAGCGTGGTCATGCCGTCAGAGCGGGTCGCGGTTTAGCAGCCTGGACTAATGTCCACGTCGCTGATCTTGCGAGATTATTTACCATTTTAGCTGAGAAGGGCGCAGAGGGAAGTGAGGATGGGAAAGTCTGGGGTGAGAAGGGGATTTATCTTCCTGGTGTTGGCGAGCTGGTAAGCCAGGTCCTGTCACTTCACTCAATTGGTAGCAAAACTAACAATTACAGACTTGGGCCGATATTTCGGATAGAGTCGCCAAAGCAGCAAAGGATCAAGGACTAATTGATACTCTTGAAGTCGAAGAGCTGTATAAACCAGAAGTCGACACTGCACTTCCCGCTGGTTCAGTATTCTTCGGCAGCAATGCCCGAAGCAAACCCCGTCGTGCCACTGAAGTTCTAGGCTGGACGCCGAAGGAAACAGGGCTCGATGAAGAGATTCCTCGGGCTGTGGCTGAAGAGGCAGAGGCTCGAAAGTAAAGCCAAGCTAGTCTATAATGAGATAATTGATAGACATATCTTATCTTGAGTCATGATATGAGGTATCGCTCGAGATGTAATTCTTTGCCCAGTGTGAGCAGGTCGATGGAGATGCGGGGTAGTGGAGTGTAGCGCTGTCGTTGTAGGCTTCACTTCCCTATCTCGGTAGTGGAGATGATTGCGCGGGGTGGTTAAAAAGAGAAGGTCTGCGCGATCAAGACGACGGAAACAATCGCCATTCTCATCGGTCTATATCAGACTGGATTGAGAGACAGTCACAGTCTTATAATAGATATCTCAGGTCAAGTACAAGAGGCCCTCTCCCAAGCTTAAACACCACAGTCCATCAACACCAACCAGCTCATCTCATCACCAAAATGGCTGCCTCAATTGAACTCACAGCTCCCAACGGAGTGAAATGGTCTCAACCAACGGGCCTCTTCATCAACAACGAATTCGTCCCCTCATCAAGCAACAAAACCCTCACATCAATCGACCCCGCGTAAGTCCCCTACCTCACACTCATTCACCCCACTAACACATCCCAGCACCGAACAAGAAATCGCAACAGTTCAATCCGCAGATTGTCAAGACATCGACAAAGCCGTCAAAGCAGCCAAAGCCGCACTGCGCCATGAATCATGGAGAGATCTCCCCGCCTCAGACAGAGGCCAACTCATGGCCCGTCTCGCTGATCTGATTGAGTCCAATCGCGAGCTCTTCGCTACCATTGACGCGTGGGATAACGGCAAGACGTACATTGAGACCCTGGAGAATGATCTCGTTGAGGCTGTGGGCGTTATTCGCTATTACTCTGGCTGGGCTGATAAGACGTTTGGTCAGACTATTAACACGACGCCCAAGAAGTTTGCGTATACGATTCGTCAGCCGATTGGTGTTGTTGCGCAGATTATTCCGTGGAATTATCCTCTGTCTATGGCGACGTGGAAGCTGGGCCCTGCGTTGGCTTGTGGAAATACAGTTGTTATCAAGGCAGCCGAGCAAACGCCTCTAAGTCTTCTTGTACTGGGAGAACTTATTAAAGAAGCTGGTTTTCCACCTGGTGTAGTCAACATCATCAATGGTCTGGGCAAGGATACAGGCGCTGCATTGGTGCAGCATCCGTTGGTGGACAAGATCGCCTTTACAGGATCAACAGCGACTGCAGCGAGCATCATGGGCGTCGCAGCAAAGACACTCAAAAACATAACCCTCGAAACGGGCGGGAAATCTCCGTTGATTGTGTTTGATGATGCGGAGCTTGATCAGGCTGTTAAGTGGTCGCATTTCGGCATCATGTCGAACCAAGGACAGATCTGCACCGCGACATCGCGAATTCTCGTGCAAGAGACTATTTACGAGAAATTCATCAAAGAATTCATTGAAACGCTTAACACGGTTAGCAAAGTTGGTAACCAGTGGGATAAGGAAACGTACCAAGGACCGCAGGTGTCCAAGGTTCAGTACGAGAGAATCTTGGAGTACATCGACATTGGCAAAAAAGAGGGCGCCACAGTCGCAGTAGGCGGTCACCCTCTAAAAGTCGGAGACTCAGACAAGGGATTTTACATTTCTCCCACTGTTTTCACAGACGTCAAGCCCTCTATGAGAGTATTCCGCGAAGAAATCTTTGGCCCGGTTGTTGTCATTTCTACGTTCAAGACGGAGGAGGAAGCGATTGAGCTGGCGAATGATACGACGTATGGACTTGGCGCTGCTGCTTTCACGACGAATTTGGAAAAGGCTCATCGTGTTGCTGCTGCGATTGAGGCGGGAATGGTCTGGATTAACAGTTCTCAGGATTGTGATCCTCGGGTGCCGTTTGGTGGTGTTAAGCAGAGTGGCATTGGGAGGGAGCTTGGTGAGGCGGGATTAGAGGCGTATACGCAGATTAAATCTGTTCATGTCAACATGGGAAACAGGCTGTAGATGATTGCCCTTAAAATGGATACACAAGTTTAAATTACATGTCACTATAGCATATCGCGCACACTCAATTGAGACACTCAAACTGGGACCATGATGCTTCAAAACTCATCTGTATTATCGCCAACAATTAGATTGACAAAGAAAATGTAACCAGATACATGGTAGTACTATACCAGTGGGATATGAACAAAAACGAAGAAAAAAAGAAAATGCCCAAGGTAAACAAAGAGGATATATGTAAAAAGGACACAAGACCAGGCAAAACATCCAATCCAATCCAGTCCAATTCCCATGAAAGCAATCTCGCAGACTCCAACCCCATCCCTAATCCCAAGCATTCATCATCTTACAACTGACCCAGTAAATTAAGCAGATTTTGTCACGGCATACTCCTTCAGAATCTGAACTGCCTCCTCCCAGCCTCGCGACGCAGCAATCTCAGTGACGCTTCGGTCAAGCTCATCCTTCACATCGAGATCAAACCCAGCCTTCTCACCCAGAAGACGAAGGATCTGCTCATCACCGTTCTCAACAGCCTGCATGACACCGCTCCAGCCTCGGTACACCTTGTTGGGATCAGCGCCGTGCTCAAGCAGAAACTCGAGCATCTCAGAGTCGCCGCGGTAGCGGCGAAGGGCCTTGACGATGGGGAGATGCTCGCCGGGCGCGTTGATGTCAGCGCCGCCCTCGTTGATGAGGAACCACACGATGTCCTTGCGGTCTTCGCGGATGGCGGATGTGAGGGGTGAGAAGACACCGCCGTTCTTGTCCTCGACTGATACGCCGGCTGCGAGGAGGAGCTTGACGGACTCGAGCTGGTTGGCGACGACGGCCATTTCCATGACACCCTTGAAGGCCCGGGGCTCAGCGAGCACGGAGAGGATACGCTTGAGCACAGGGGGGTTGCGGACGGCCATGCACACAGGCCAGTCTTGACCGCGAACATTAGGATCAGCGCCGTGGCTGAGCAAAAAGTCCACCATCTCGACCCTGTTCTCGCGGATAGCAGTCGTCAACGGTGAGTGACCCTTGGGGTTCTTATCATTAGGATTCATGCCCTTCTCCAACAGCCATGTGAGCGCCTCCATGTTGTTAACACTAACGGCAGTCTCGACAATGCCCTTGGGAGAGCTGAGGTTAACACCGGCGTCGACAAGAGGGGGGAGGAATTGAAGACGGTTGTGGGTGATGCACTTGAAGGCGGGATACTCGCTGGCGGGGACGTTGGGGTCCGCCTTGTTGGCGAGGAGGAGGTTGAAGATGTCAGGGCGATTGTCGCGGATGGATGTGCAGAGGGGTGTGTAGACGCCGTCCTTCTTCTGGTTGGGGTCGACCTTTGCGTTCAGGAGGACCTTGACTGACTCGATGTTGTTGACGCTAACGGCGAGCTCCATGATGCCGGGTGCCTTCTTGGGGTCGGCGCCGTGGGCGAGGAGGACTTGCAGACAGGCGCTCTGGTAGGTGGCGGGCCAGAGCATGTGCTTGGGACCAGGCAAGTTGGGGTTTGCACCGTGGTCGAGAAGACTGTTGACGATGTCGACACGAGAGTTCTGAATGGCCTCGAAGAGAGGAGTCTTTCCCTCGCGACTCTTCAGATCGGGATCAGCGCCGTAGTCGAGGATGAGATCGATGAACTTCTTGGGTGTCTTCTTGTTGATAGCGCTGCTCAGGAGCGTCTCGCCGGTGGCGGTCAATTGATTAGGGTCACCGCCGTAGATAAGAAGCAGGTGAGCAAAGTTGACCTTGTTGGCGATACAAGCAGCAGCGAGGGCAGTCTCGTTATCCTCACCCATAGCGAAGCGAGGATCAGCGCCGTACTTGAGAAGGGGAACGGCACCAGCGAGGAAAGACTTCTCCACGGCGGCAAAGAGCGGTGTTACACCATCGCGATCAGTGCCGTTGGGATCAGCGCCGAAGAGGAGGAGGAGGCGAACAGCCTCGGCGTCGCTGTTGATAACAGCCTCCTTGAGAGCGAGATGATCGGGACCAGTGTTGGGGGATACACCACGATCCAGCAGCTGCTCGATGAGTTTGTGATTCTTGCCGCGCACGGCGGTGAGGAGAGCGGACTTGAGGTTGGCTGCGTCAGCGCCGACGGTGTTTCTCGGGTTCCAGCGGGGCATGCTGAAGGGATCGGCCTTGAGTCGCACAACCTTTGTACCACCGTTGAGATCGAGACCCGAGAGCTCCTCGAGCGAGACTTCACTATCTGACACGGCGGTGTGTTGCGACCGTGCCTCGTGGTGTTCGTCAAAGGTGCTCATGCGGTCAAATGTACCGGTGGTACCAGAGTGATAACGCTCATTGGAGGCGATTGAACTAGCAGTGTTGTGGTGATGACCGGTAAATGAACGAGCATCCGCCTGATGCAGTGACGCAGCGAGTGTGTCCTCGCGCATAGACGACGATCGCTCCGTCCAGGGAAGGGGAGGCAATGGGGGTTGAGAAGCCATCGACATGGCGCTGTGTCCCTCCACACCACGATGTTGCGACGCAGAAGAAGGTCTGTACTGCGAACCACCGTGGTCGGAGAGCTTCGATCTAGGCGCCATACCAGCACGGGTATCCATGCGGTCGAGAGCAGCAGCGAGGCCAGTGTAGCCAATACCAAGCTCATTCTCAATCTTCTCATTACCCAGACTCCACTGAAACATAAGCGCACTCATACGCAGACTCTCGCGCGTGCGTCCAAGGGCACTGATCATCTTCTCGATGTCGTTATCACCAAAGATGCGGCCCCAGCCACGGCGCATACGGCCCATGGCGCCCTTGCGTTCATTCTCGAGGAACTTGCCGAGCATCTGGTCCAGCAGCTGGAAGTCGGCCTGCGTCACGCGGAACTTCTTGCTCAGCTCTGAGATGACGTCGCCGGGGAATGTCTGCTGGTTGCGGATGCACTCGCCGAGCCCGGCCTCGATGGAGAAGAGGATTTCGCACGTGTCGAGGAAGTCGTGGGCGAGGGTGTCGAGGCCGTGGGGCTGCTTGGTCACCATGGTGAGATACTCGAGCATGCGCACCGAGATGCGGTCGCCGAGCGCCGTAGTCTTGTGGCATAGCTCTAGGCATGCGCTCTGCGCCTTTGTCGAGTTGGCCATGACGCTGCTCTTTTTGCTGGTGAGTGATTTCGGGGCGGTGGTGGTGGTGTTAGTGGTAACACTTGGAGCTCTCTTCTGCGATGGCGCAGTTGTAGTAGGGCTCTTGATAGGACTAGCGACGTGGACCTGCGAGGACACAGGAGCGACGACGAGCTTCTTCTGAGGAGGAGTTCTAGGTCGTGCGACGGTAGTGACCTGAGCGATGGATGGAGCGACGGGGAGGACAGGACTGCTCGGGGAGGAGGGCAGGCCAAGAGCTTCCTTTGATACGAGGGAGAAGGACTCGCGGGGACCGAGAGCAAGGGCTTCGATGAAAGAGTATTCCTTGTCGTGTCTCTCTGCAGCAGCTTGAGCGGTTCCCACGGCGGTCATTATTTTGTATATAAAAACGAATGGGAAGAGGGCCAAGCTGGGGGGACAGAGGGGATCTTGTTCCCTTTGAGCGAGAGCGGGCGAAAAACGAGATACAAAGCTGTTTTAGCTTTAAAAATGGGGAGGTCAATCAGCCTTTATGGCGCTTTTTTGGTCTTTGGAACCAGTTCCACACCCAGAGATCGGGTCTGGTGCATGCCAGTCGAGAATTCCTACCGTCAGGTACCGCACTGTACATCCCAGAGAGGGTGTGCGTGTTGGTATGGTATGGCTTCCCAGGCCTGGTTCCCTGACGGAAGTTGTCTAAGGCGGAACGGATCTGCCGGCCTACCAAGCCCAAGCCAAGATCCCAGTCCCAGGGGAGGGGGGGGTCCACACCCGTCAGCTCTCCATCCATCGAGGCGAGCTATCCAAGGGACTAGGGGAACCCCTGTTACAGAGCAGATCGACGCTTTGACTGTAAGACCAAGTGCCACGGACCCTGGGTCTCTGGCGATGGTGAGGGGAAGTTGGGCGACGCGATGTGATGTCGTTAAGTAAACGGGGACGGGTGTATTACCAGCCTGGGCCAAGTACGATGTTCCAATTCAAGGCATGAGCTGCAAGGAAAGATAACGAAACGACTGGGAATAAGAGCGGTAGGGAGAGATGCATATCAGATATCGCAGACATGAAACCAAAGCGTAGTGTACATATTGCAGTTCCCACAGACAATAAAGACATGTACGCTCGGACGAAGCGCATGCAACCACGATAATTGAGCACACTCAAATCTCAGCACTGAAGAAATGGTCACCAAATGTTCAGCGATTAGGTGCTGTAGAGTAACAGAGGCACAGCCCGGGGACAAATCACATCGTCACCCGAGGGGCAGGGCCTGCTCACATTAAGCTTTGCAGGGGGGACTCTTATCCCCAATCGTCAGCAAATTTCACAGGGTCCGTGTCACACATTTCACAGTACAACACCACCATTCAGCTGGTCTTGCTTTGGCCGAGGCTGCACTGTGTCCAGATCTATTGTTAGTGCCTCCTTCTAGCGCACAGTAGCGTGAAGCACAAGGGGGCCATCACGATCACAAGTTCGAGTCGGGATTAAGAAAAGAAACCCTGTGAAATGCCATGGGTTGCAAAATGAAAACCTGCAGAAAATGGATATTTCTCTTGGTCATCAGCGTTGTTGAGTCGTGACTCTTTTTCGCCTGAAACATTTTTAAACGCAAGGGTTTGCTTTATAGGAAAGATCTGCTCAATAGGGGAGCTTAGCTTGCGAGCCCACCACTGGAGAGAATCAAGGCGCTGTAGGCGCTGTAAGCCTCGAGGCGACAGACTCTGGCGCTAGAGCAGAGCGACACCACGGGAATACAGAGAGCGTTCCTGACGCCAAACGCGGAACAGGGACATGGATTTGAGAGATTATTTGACATCGCTTCAATCGGGAAGAGAGAGAAAAAAGAAAACGAGGCAAAAAAAGAAAGGAAAGTGTCGTTTATGTATGTATGCATTTCTTGGCTCTTCCCTTGCATTTGAGTCACGATGCGCAAAGAAAAAAAGGGCTCCCTACTTGTTGAGTGCGCTGATGTCTCGGACCCCTGGACATCTCTCCACCAGACGATTTAACTGCCTACCACTGTGAGATATTGAGATAACCGAATAAGAGAATTGACTGGATGATCAAACTGAATACCACCTCCAGCCACGTCAATACCGCATGAATGACAATTTACGTCGTACGGTATAAAACATGCCAGTAAGCAGCCATCCCTGCTTATTATATCTCTTGCCAATATATACAGGGTCCCCATCACGAGCTCAGCCCAGCTCAAGATACAGGCGATAAACACTGCAGATACTACTCAACGATACTGTATAAACAATCTGACTGCCACGTGGAGAAGTGCGTAATGCAGGGGGGAAACCTATACCCGAGTGTGTCTGGCAAAAGTCTAGACTCGTAACAAGCAAGCCCCGAAGTATATCTCCCTCCATCATCTCAACTCTGATCCGGATCAAGTCTAATACATGGCTAGCTCACCCCTAAAAGAAAGGGGCCGCAGGATGAACGAACCTTGATTTGTTTTCCTCATCCCTTGTAATGCACGTCGCTTGCTTTTTTGACGTGAACCACTGAGAGGAGACGTGTCGTAAACGAGACTGTTTGCCCCATAGCCCTATGATGAATCCATCCATGCATGGCATCATTGATACTCTATAATTGCTTTTTTGTTCTTCCCCATAATATGCAAGTCAATTAAATGCGATGAATCAATTTCCACCCAAGCTGTCCCAACGAGCCGGGACCCGTTCCCGTTTGCTGCACCACTTTTTTAATCTTTGGAGGCGTTGAGGCCAAGTGGGCTAACTCTGCTTAAATACCTTACGCTCTGATGCCTTTGCTTGCTCTCTTTTTTCGCAAACGGCACTCGAGATATCCTTAAGCTTTACGCGCGTCTGTGCCGCATTCCAGGTTCCTGGTGCTGTTAAAGTTAAGGTAAGTTAAGCTGGGGGATAATACTGGCTCTCATTCCAAATCTGATCTGTAGTATTTTCGTCATCTCCCTGCTTAGACCTCCACTGCTGTTGCTGCTTCAACCTCCACTGCCAACCTCACTACAAGCATCGCGAAGGATTCAATGTAAGGGAGCTCTCTAAAAGACAAAGTGACGATAAATCGTACCATGATGCAACCGTTGCGCATGCGTAACTGAGACTCTTTGCTTTTTCCTCGCCGGCCGTCACGTTTTTACGCCCGAGACTTGCATGCCTCGTAAATGCCCTCGCAGCTGGAATGACGCCAGACTCAATCCCGCCCACGAAAGAAACCATCCAATCGAACAATACCAAAACTCCGTTACTCCACAAGACGCAAGGGAAGCACACAATTAATTGAACATGTCACATCCCGTATCTGACGTCTCACACGAAAAATGGACAAACAAAAAAGCTGATGTAACATTGAACGTCCGATAGATGACGGCTCGGGACGGAAAGGCAATCTCACACAACGAAATAATCTGTGCTCGATTTGTATTGTCCCCATTGTGCATGCATGCACACCTACCTTATCTGCTTGGAACAAAAGCCCATTCGCACGAGTATTTCTGTGGCCACCACCACCAACTGATTAGTATCAGTGCGCATCGGCCGCGTAGAGCCTCCCGTATCTGAGCACCCATCCATCTCCAGGCGTTTTCGTGGCGTTCGTGTACAGGGGGCTGTCAATCTGCCCGCACTGGAAATGACTTTTCACATTCACAGCTGTGTAATTTAGAGGCAACAAAGTGGCTTGCGTCGTTATTGAACAGAGGTAATTGTCAATGAAACTCTGTTGTAATTAGCGCTGCAATCAGAATCATCTAGACGTCTTGTTCCTCACCAACACTGTTGGGAGTACCGTAATTGACACCAACAGAAGTGGCACGGCAAACGCGCGGACAATTCCCTCCCGCACTGGTCAGTGCCAAAAACAGTGCTCGGACATGACGCCACGATTCTCTTTAGATCTGGCCATTCTTCGCAAGCCGTTGATTTTATCCCCGCGCTGCACTTCACTCAGTAGTCTCTGCACTAAAAATCCCCCTAAGCTCAATCCACTGGCACTACCAGCCAGCCACAGACCCCGTCTAGTCCCAACAGACCGGGACACCACAGAGAGGGAGAGGACTCGGGAAAATGCCAAAATCAGTCCGAGGCAATTAATTGGGGAATAAAAAAGACGTCGCGTAATAGATCGTATGGACACACGCATGCAATTGGCTTGAGGGATACGGAGATGCAAATTACCGCTTCGTTTCGGACGGCGCTATTGTGCTTCGGAGTAATTCCGCTGGCAGTTAGGTAGTCACCTTCACTGGCACCCGAGTGCTTGGGTCGTATATTCTATCCACAATTAGGCGTGAAACGGTCAATCAATTACGATATCATGATGCGACAACAACATCTCAATCCAAAACGCCTAATAAAAAAATCTCTTCTTTTCACTCTCGTCAGGACCGTTACTGGGCGATCGCAGTTTCACATATGGATCCTTCCGCCTCGTTATATCCACAACGGATCTAGGGTAAGCCTGCACGCCTAGAAGATTAACAACACGAGATCCAATGCGTACGTTCAATTGTTGGTGGTGTCGACTAGAACAAAACAGGGGAAAGAAGACGAAGCTAGGCATCATCGCGTACCTGAAGATCGAGCTACGTTGATTGGGTCTACTCAATCGGAATCTTCCATTGACGCTAGTTGGAGTAAAAAGTGAATCTGAGTTCTTGCTCCGAAGAGGAAGTTGGAAATTGCGATTACTATTTGTTTATATTTGTCGGGGCGATACATGTGCTTCATTTACGGAGAAAACTCGCTCATTTGCTCCAAGGAATTACATAACACCGGCGGGATATTTCACATGAAGACCCGTATAGTTGTGTTGATATCGTGTAAATGTTTGTCTTGTCATTCATGCCACATACGCAGCAAACATAACAATAGTTACCTACCTATAGAAGATCGCTTTATGCAAGGTACAAACATCAGCCCTATCACTTCTCACATCACCCGATCTCACTACTCATCTCTCCCAAACACAATCTCGTAGAATTACAAGGCATCGCAATATCATCCCCCATCCACTTTTGCAGTCCAGACCCCGGCGTCCTCCGCGCTATTGACCAAACAGCCCAGACTCCGCCACTACCGAAGAATCGCGGTAGCTAGCCCACAAGTTCTTTTTGTTCGCAGTCACCTCAAATGACGAAGTTGGCCGATATCCCGAGGAATGCGGAAAAGAAAAGCCTTGGCCACTGGAAATCGCCACCAGATCGGTATTTGATCAATGCAGTGATGATCGACAAAGAGTAAGCGAAAGGGTTCACGTCACGTCAAAGATGCCAAATCATGCTAGTATTTTTGTCCGGCGCGTGCTAATCGCCCACCGGTTCTACCGTTGACAGCGGATAAACCCCTGAGTGACATGAGCTTTGATGATGAACTAAAGTGGTGATCTCTAGTTTGACGGTGTGGCTAGACTTGTTCAGTTCATTGAGATAAAAAGTCACGAATCTCGCCTGTCCGCGGGTGCCATCTTTAAAGTGCGATAAACAACTGGTCATGATTTGTCCAAATTTTAATAAAGATGCCCAAGTCTATCCTAAAGTGGTCTAAGCATTTCTGCCACTTGAAATCATAGTCCTGAGTTTCTTACTCCCCTGGCTTGGAATTGTTGATTACTGATACCATGATATAGCGAGCATCTCGAGCATCGCGTTACCCTACAGCTTGAAAAAGACCAAACGCCAAGCTATATCCTTATTGAAATGACCTGCATATTAGATCTCATTCTTCCTTTTTGCTCCTTCATTTTAGACTTATCGCTTTAAGTTATTTTGCCGAAGGAACAATAAGAGGAAGCCATTACATGATACACTGTTCTGCGGCCTCTATGTATGTGAAGCGTATAAATAACTTGTCATAAGTTATCTAAGTTATATTAAAGCTGCCTGAGTTTATCCTAAAGCGTCCTAAAATACCCATGAGCCCAACGATCCTTTGACTCTTGTTGACACTTAAAGCGGAGGTACAGCGTTGCGAACCTCGATCATCATTCCGATCAACTGGTCATCGAGTTGTTGATACAGCGTCAAGTTGTGGTCTGCTTCCAGCAGTGCCCTCACACGCTCAGCGACATAAACGGCTATACTCGCTCTCTGATCAGGCTTGTTATGGTGTGCAGCAGCAAGAGCTTCGTGCGCTGGCAGAATGATGTTGCGAATCCACTCCTCACGACATTTGAGTTTCATGTGGTGAAACTCCTGGTACAACCAATCGAACCTGTCATCGGCATCGACGTCGAGTCCGATGATGCGGCACATGGTCTGAATGCACAAGGAGTCGCGCTGCTGCGTGATAGCGTGGGGATTCTCGGCGAAGTGCTTAAGTTGTTCGAAGTCCCGGGCGTACAACCGCCTTGCCTCTGCGATTTGCTCCATCAGATCAAGAGTCTTGATGGCCTTGTTCGGATGCATGTTGTAAAGCCAGTCGAAGACACGACTCCAGGCGAAGTGAGTTGCCGCCGATTTCTCCTGCAGAATATACGTGACCCTTTCGATCATGTGCGTCGGGGCGACGTGCTCTCTGGCCCAAGCACGGTTGGCAGGGGCGAAGAGCAATTTCATCTCGACGGTATTGGAGTCTTTATCGCAGTACGGAAGCGGCTCGAAGCCGTCCGGCTCGAGGGGGAGGTGTTCGCAGGTAGGCAGCCCGTCGATGTCGGAGATGAGTTTATTCGTGTCGACGTTGGGGTTAATATGCGGATTTTCGCGATGGTGACGGATCCATGCGAGGCGGCGGTCGAGTAACTGCTTCCAGTAACCCAGCAAGTCGGGATGGATGCACGCTCTGCTGCCGATGCCTAGGAGCTTGAGACGGGGACGTTGGGGGGCTTCCTTCATGATTGATAGTATGGGTGTTTTGTAGTGAGCAAAGATGTTGTAGAAATGGAAATGGTCGATGATGATGAGTATGATGAAAAGAAGAGAAAAGTGAAGGACCAGGTGTTGAGATGACTTCTTATACCGAAGGAAGGTTCAAACAAGGTTGTTATCACAAACTCATATTATATGTGTCAAATCAGCCTTAGGGAGAAAGAAAATATGAGACTTTAGAGGAGAATACTAAAATAAACTTATTAAAGACTCTCATAAACTAAGACTAAATTGCCCAAGTCTTTTCACCACTTAGGATAAAGGTCTTGAGTTTTCTTGCCTCCCCCTGATCAGGAGACTTGTTTTTCTTGAGGTTATATATTTTACTTTCCAAAAGCTGAAGTTAGTTTGGAATCTTTAGTATATGTCTCGTTGATACATCATAAGCTTTAACTGTCAATCAATGAGAAGCTTGAGAGACGTGGAGATTGAATAACGGTGCATCATGGGACGTCTTGCTCTTGATGTTTCTTCAACAACTGAGCGAATCAGTGCCTGCCCCCGAAAGAAAAAAGACTTCCCACACATGCTTCTCTGAGGGAAGGTATTATTTCAACAAACTGAGTCTGTGAGCACGACAGATGACAGAGAAGGCGACGGTTGAAGAGAAGGGATGACGAAAGGGGGGCAAAATCTGTACTCTTAGTAACGGCAAGCTTTAGACAAGTTTAGTATAAACAACAGCAAGACTTGGGTGAGTTCAGTACCGCTATTCTAATATGTATATTCAATTTTGCTCTTGCACTTTTTCTTACTCCTCGAGGCAGACCATATCAGCTTCTCCCTTTCCTCGTCGGATCCTGCAGCCTCGCAAGTTCCAACAACAACCTCCAAGTATAAATCGTCATATCAACCTCCCTCACAGCCTTTCCCATCCACTCCCTCCCCTGCCTCGCAACTTTCTCCGCCACCCTTTGTCCCGCCTCATTCAACGTCAAGTAATTCACCAGCTCAGGTAGTTCTTCCAAGCTTTGACTGACGGGTATGTAATGCACCCACGGGACCAATCTCTCATCATGCCATTCTCGAAGAAGAGTTTGTTTTAGGGGAAGTGTGTTTGAAGATAAAAGTTTGTAGTAGCGACCGCTTATTCCGTTGCCGTCGAGGTCGAATGCGAGTTTTGAGTGGAATGCTGCGTCTTTGTCGGCCCACGGTTTTACGTTGAAGAATGTGCTTTGATCGCGGCAGAATTTGCGGTCGCACTGGAAGATTCTTGTGAAGCCGACGTCGTACAATCGTGTGTTTAAAAACCATGACTTGATGCTGCTGATCACGCCGCCTTTCTCCCTCAGGTATGTGTGTTCTTGCTGCCTAAGATTTTGCGCCAAAGTCACGAATCTCTGTCGCTGCTGGTTCCTCCACTGATCGTCGAGAGCGTAACCTCCTGTAGTCGAGCCAGTCCAGTACAAGTTGTTCTTCTTTTCTGACCATGGAATATCATGGGTCTTGTCGTACTGAAACTCCTCTTCGACGTATGCTGGACTTGGGAAGAGAATATTGCCCATCGTTGAGAACGCACCCGTTGACAAGACTGGTGCCAAACCTTTAATGAGACGAAAGGTCTTTGGGCTGATGAAAGTGCCGTGCATATCTTTGTACTCTGGATGCTTGCACAAGTCTGACTCGGAGAGTTGATCTTTGACAAAAGGGAGCCCGAATGTCTCGACTCTAGATTGGTCGTCCCTATAGGTCTTATGTGATGGGCAAGACTTTGTTAAAGCATCCCAGGTGGGCTTCATCGACACATCATTCAGTCGGATAGCTTTATCGACACCTCCCTGTGGAGGTATGACAACCCTCGGCTCATCAAAATGATTGATAAGAAACTTGACATCCGGCAGAACTCCTGGAAGATTCCACAGCAACTTATCAAAGATGTAGCTGTAATGGCGATCGTAAAAACGATTCGGATGCTGACATTTGGTCTTCGCAGTCTTTCCCGAAAACTCACAGAGCCAAACCTCACTCTGGGGCGTTTTGTATACCTTTTCAATCATCTCAGAAACCTCTTTTCCGCTGAGTTTCAGAAATGGCGATATGGCGCTGTGGATCGTGTCAAACTCATCAATGATAGGTGAATTGTGCTTTAGGGCGTATTGGAACCATGCTTCAAAGCCTGGTGGTGGATCAAGACCGTATCGCTGTTTGTACTGCTTCACTGCTGCTGGATATGTTCGAGATTGGTCAAGAATCTTCCTTCCGAAGGTTGGTGCTGCTTCTTGAGTTAATAATTTGATGGGGTGAGATGGAGAGGTGACGAATGTGGCGGATACTGAGGATGTTGCGTCGTGGATCATGTATTCGTTGTAGAGATAGGGAATGATAGATGCTGATAAGCAGGAACAAAGGAGGATTTTGCCTTTGGATTGTTTTGGGAGGAGTTGAATTGTTTGATAGAGGGTGAGCGTCGAGACTGCGACGTGAGACAAGGCTTGAAGTTGGGAGTTTTGTGAGAAGGGGTTTCTGGTGCAGGCGAGAGCAAAGGTTCCTATCGTAGTAGCTATACACCAGGAAGTTTGTCGTGCCTGGCTTTGTTAGCGTCCGTATAAGCTGGTCGACAGGTCAACGTACGGCTTGAATGGTAAAGAACCAAGATAAGGCTTTGACTAATCCCGTGAAGAGCACGAGAGTTATGTTGCTGTTTGGAGGTCCGAGTACCAAAGTCTGGAAAGCTGCAGCAATGAGAAGGATTACTATTGTTCGGCCTGAAATGGCCTTGATATTTGTCTCAATGTCAACTGACGAAAGTGGAAATATTCTCACTTTGAAATCAGGACTGAAGATGCTGTAGACAACAAAGAGAGACGCTACTAATATGATCGATATCAGGGAGCCGAAGATATCGCCGTTTGAAAGTGAGAACGCTGACAGGACAGCTACCAGTGTAGTGCCCTTGATGGTGCTGATAAGAGGTGAGGTTGAGACCGGATCAGATGGTATGCCCGACTGAAAGTACGTCTGTACTGTGAGGAGAAGAGGTGTCAAGAGAGGCTCGAGTGAGTTAGCAAGGTCTCAACGGGTTAGTATTTCATTCAACCTACATAGAGCCCAATGGTGTTACTCTCAGCTCTATAAAAAGCAGCCGCCACAATACCCAAGGCAACGGCCCATTGTGATAACGATGAATGACGCTGTTTCTGCGGGTCATTCAACAGCGGTGAAGGCGCCCGGGTATTCGGTAGAGTAGTATATCTAAAAAGAAAAGGAAGAACAGCCCAACAGACAATCTCCGAGCACAGCTCCAACCGTCTCGACGGAATATACTGCGACACTGCTGTAAACACCACCGCAGCAGTCGCAAAGCCCACTACGGGATCAACAACATTAAGGGGCGCCATGCCCATTATAAATAACGTCACCTAAAGCATGAGGGTACCCAACTGGTAAGGCAAAGCTGAAGACCTTACAAGCTCAGCTGAAGTCAAGAACCAAAACAAGCCTCAAAAGAACGTCTACTAGTAATTTCAAAGAACAACAACACAGAATGTTCCAAAAAGAACAGCAAAACCCTCCTTAAAGACTCCCCCCGTCCCCCCCGAAAAAGCAAAGCGAGCTTGGCATGCCAAAAGCATCTTGGCGCCCACGGTGAAAATTGCCCGGACGAATTGAACGAGCAGGCACCTGCATAACTACTACCTTGCCTAGCTTAGTACTCGGTTGGTTTCGCAATGAAATGTGAAGCGACAGAATCCTTTGGGGCTGTGTCCATTCTACATCGTCACTCTCGTGCAAATGCCGGGGTGCTCATGACGATTTCGGACAATTCTATTGGCCGCGAGTGCCGATCATCCGTGTTTATGCTGTTGGCTGATCAGGACCAACACGAGGAGATCTAAATAGGAAGTTGCCGAGGCGCCGAAGAATTTTATGATCAGAGAGAGAGTCTGGGAACCTTTGTTTATTTCCCGCGGTCTTTTATTTTATTTTATGCAGGGAGACAACGCAAACCCCGTGTTTGTTTAAGCCAAGGAATTTGAATCAAGAGGCTAATTCAAGCTTAATAAGATAGTCACTGGGATCAGCGCGCTATGAGGCCTGAAGCGGTTAGTATGGGGCAGTGTACTCTGCGCTTCATCTTATTCGTCGTCATGATTTGTGAAGATGAGTCTTGGCCATTTGAAACGAGAAATTGGGTCGGAACCTTATTTATGTTTGTTTGGAGAGGCAATATTCATAGCCGTTGTTATTCCCTATGAGTTATTCATTTTCAGTGATAGAACTACGTAGAAGTTGGAAGACATTGTTGTCATGTCGTATAAATCATTATTAAGCCACGCGTCTCAGACATTTTAGCTGCTTGGCGAGAGTAAGCGGGGGAATAATTGATGGACCTACACAAAGCATCAAAACTTGTTCATTTGAGGTAAAACCCTGCGATATGGCTGGTGTTCCTAAAGCTCTAGGCTGCGACGCCTGTCGTAAGCAGAAGAAAAAGGTACGTCATGACAACATATGCATTCGACGGTGCTGACAAAATCAGTGCGATCAGGCTAAACCAGCTTGCGCACGCTGCACACGTCTCAAGCTCCAATGCACAGGAATCGGTGTGAAGCGCTTCGTCTTCAAGTCCGAGAACACCCAAGCTGCTAAAAAGCATACCAAAGCAGTAGTTGCACCATCTTCGGCGCTGAGTAATGACAAGACGTTGGTGGCGGGTAACTTGGTGCATATTCTTGAGTTCGATAACCCAGGCTATGACATCTCAACGTATGGATGGTTCGTCAAAGACTTGCCGCGTCACGTGGGGTCGAGTAAACCGCTTGATGCAGCCATTACGGCGTTTGTAGCGGGTTTTGGACCGTTGAAGGATAGGAGTGCATCCAAGGTTGATGCGTTGGATAAGTATGTTTTTGCGTTGAGGGCGTTAAGGGAGTCAATGAAGGATCATACACAGGCGTTTTCGGCGGATAATATGTGCTCTATCTACCTTATATCGATCTGTCAGGTAAGTCCCCTCCTCTACTGTGACAGATAAGTCTGACTGAGTTGTTTGTAGGAATGGCTTGGAAGTGGTGGAGCTGTCACTGGTGTTGGGAGTATCAACTCGAAGCACCATGAAGTGCTCGCATACTTGCTTCAGAATGCCATCCTCAAGTCCCAATTTAACCCCTCCGACAAACCGTTTATGCAAACCATATTCTCCATAGTGGTAAGTCCCTCTCCTTATCTTCCACCACGCCCTCACGCTCGTCAGGTTCTCGAGAGTTTCTCCAACCCCAACATCCAACTTGGCCCCTGGTTCTGGCAAGCTCTCTCCGTCTTAGGCGATGCAGCACGTCCTCTCAAATCAGGAGACGGCACATCTTTCGCAAGCCTCAATATTGGAACGATGGGTGAAATGTCCTGCTTCATCCGCGATCCAGATCGATACCTATACCAGATCCAGTGCACATATGCTCTTATTCAAACAGAACACCCAAGGCTCATCAAAGCAGCTGAAGAAGCAGTCGCTAAAGCAAAAGCATCGGGCTCAACGTTTTTTCAGAGAAGAATGGGGATGCGTTTCCATACAGCCATCGCAGTGATGTTGACGATGGCCACTATTCTGAATCGTATCCTACGGTCTTACGACGGTGATCCTGTTCTTGTAGCGGATGCGAAGCGCTATGTTGATGACAGTATTTTACTGGGGCGAGCTGCTAACTATAATCGGCCGATTGCTGCCTCTGCGGTGGCTTCGCCTCTCGCGCTGTCATTAGCTGCGATGGATGATTACAGACGCGAAGAAGTTGAAGAGTTGCTCGTGGAGTATCAGACTGATTTCCCAGGATTGAACTACTTTTCTGATGTCAAAATGGTCAGGAAGGGCTTTGAGGGCATTGACAAGAATAATCAACGGAAAGTAAGGTTGTTATTATCAAGTGAAGAAGAGTTTGATAGTGGCTTATGTGACAATGATAAAGATTCCGAGACAGGATCAGGGTGTACAATACTGTAAATATTAACAAAGAATGACAAGACAAAGAAGAATTTTCAAAACTCTCCTTTTCTTAAGCTTCCAGCCAAAAAGTAGTTCTTAAGTGTCCTTATCACAGCTCAAGCTTCTTGCTCAATATCCTTCAAAAATGCAACAATCGCCTCAACCATCTGCCCCAACCCCGGATCTTCAAGCGGATAATGCCCCGCCCCGTCCAACATAACAGTCTTGACCTTAACCTTATCAACATCCGTCAAAAACGCTTCCGAAACCCAAAGCGGCGTCCATCTATCCTCCGCCGGCTGCGTCAACAAAATCGGACACGTATCAAAATCCTTCGGTTCCTTGGCTGGTTTATACGTCGTAAACGAAGATAAAAAGCTCATCGACACCCATGCGTTTGCAGAGCTGTTATCGCGCATACAAGCTGCCAAAGCTTGATGATTGTTGACGAGTGTGGACATTCGGCCGGTGATGTACATTGGCATGGACATCCATCCTAGACCAAGAGCGTGCATCACCCTCCCCATGGGTGCACCGATACGACTCATGAAGAGATTCCGACACGTAGCGTCAGCGACACGCTGAATCCTCATATCCATAAAACACATCCCCATGATCCCCCTAACACGTTCATTCATCCCCGCAACATGAAACGTCAAACCGCCCCCAGCACTCAACCCATAAAGCGCAATAGGTCGTTTGTCATTCTCATACTCATGGTCCACAAACTCACTCGCAATATTAACCCACTCCTCAAAATCCCAAACATGTCCCTTCTTCGGAACCGTGCAGCCGTAGCCTGGCATATCGATTGCGACGAGTTCGAAACCTGCTTTGTGGAGGGGTACGCCGAGAAGCATTGACATCATGCGTCCGTTTGTGCCCATGCCGTGATGCATTATTAGTCTGACGCTGGCGGAGGGGTTGCGCCATCTGTCGAGATGGAGCGCGTGGCCGCGGTGATGCCATACTTCTTCGGTGGGAGAGTGATCGGGTGTGAAGTGTAGACGGTCGGGGAGGAAGGATTGGATGTTTCTCCATTCTTGCTGCTTGGCGTAAGTTGGAAGATCAGACATTTTGATGTGAGTGTTGATGGTGACGGTATATCGGCTGCTTATCGGGTGAGATTGGTTATTTATATTAAGTCGTGCGGTGTATCTGTGAGCGAACGAGAATGCGTCTGACTGGAAGCTTAGGTGCTGAGGTATCCTAAATTCATCAGAAGTTGTACTAAATTATACTAAACTTAACTAAATCTTTCTACCATCTAGGATAGTATTCTTAAGTTTTCTTGCCTTTCCTTGCTGCTCAGAAAGGTCTTTTGTAGTGTGCGATTCGCTGACGTGAGAAAGCGACGGAGTCGGGAAGATATTCGCACTCGGCTGGGATTGTGTGGCAGCCGTCTTCCAAAGGATCCAATTACAGCTAACAGGAATGTCTAAAGGAACGTATATGGGATAAGCTTAGTAGATGCCAGGACAAGCCATTCTTCTTGATGTAACCCGTTCTTCAATATCCTTATGCTGACTTGTTACAATCGACTGCGGGGAAACTTTTCTCATTATGGATGCATCATAGTAAGCACCATATCTGATACGACACGTAGCAGCAGCAACCTCTAGCTGTAGAGGTTCGTTGTCATTGGTTATGAAACTTCTGTGTAATCGCTCCCGGATGTAGGCAGCTCTAAATTGGCATGTGGCTTGGGCCGAGATCCCAGGGACTGATGGGACAACTTGAGATGAAAGGCCAATACGAATAGCGGAATAAGATTCCCTGTCCAAAGTGATACTGGATGAGATGAAAGATGTTTGTCCGGCGGGGAAATGGTGACATTGACCAATTGAGTTGATGCTTGGGTGCTCACCTATATTACCAAGAAACGAGCAATGAAGCGTCAGTGACTAAACATTTTGGTGTATCTTAGGGTCTCAACATGTCACAGGAGAGAGAACTATCCCGGCCGGCTTGGTAGTGAGCTTCGCTAATTCAGACAAGGCTCAATTCTATTGGCCTTTATCAATCCACGAAACTAATGGTCATTCGCGTATGCAAGAACGTTGCATCGTCAAGAATGCTTTCCCTGCTGCAGTGTATGAAACGCCACAAGGATGACGAATAAGGTTATCAGATCAACAAACTCGATCGCCAATGTCGCCAACGCGAGACCTCCTTCAATGGAGCGTGTGTATGTACTCCGTACAGAGATGACAGCTCGGAATTACATGATGATTAGTCACCATTCCATGCTTTACCAAAAGAACCGTCTCTAAAATCGCCAAGGTGACGTCGGACCACTTCTCGCCTTACAACAACTTGACAAGCTTGGCATCAAAAGGGCGCCGACCACGGATCTCGCTCTTTGCGGCTTACCTGCCCCCTCTAGCATAAACTCCAACGGTCTCTCAGACATTTAAATTACAGGAATAACCATAAACTCGCCTCACTCAATCCACCAACCACTACAATCGCTAGCTGATTTCACGCGTTACGCAAGGATCTTCACGCGGCCCGTAGGTATAGAACATTTCCCAGAACGAATTTTTTCTTCCATCCTAGTTTTCATCATGTCAGCCAACTCCACCATCAACCTCCGATCGGAACAATGTGGATTTCGCGTATGTAAATGCCCAGCTTTTTGGGCTCCATTTTCTACGTAAAAGAAATACCATAAACACGAGTATTGGGTTCCACTGTCAGATGTTGTTTTTGACCTGAGCGAGGCTGACATAACCTTAAAACTCTATTCCAGCGAATTGGCTATGCTAATGGAAGCGGAAAAAAAGGGTATAGTGGCGAGATGATAGGGAATGAGGGCCCTACGGAGTCAGGGCCGGATACTCGGACATACGTAATGCTCCACTGGCTGCAAAATTGAAATGTTGACGGAGGCAAAGGCTCCACCTATTCCGGTGCTCCATCCGGCGGATCTGCCGGGGTGGCCGAGGACCAATCGGCAGGTCGGTATCTACAAAGCCTCAGCATCTTTGAGATTACCTACCTTGAATCTCTCGTCAAGGGACCTTCCTATCTAGTGTTACAAAGGAGGTCATCACGTAATGAACTGAACAGCTTCACTTCCCCCACGGGGTCTCTACGACAAGCTATCCTCTTGAGCCTTGTAATGCTACAGCGGTAATTGGGCAAACCCGGACCCTCGGAGCACCTTTTCCCCATCGAACCACCAAAAATGTACATCATAGCTCCCGCCACAACCTCCGATCGGAGGTCTTTCGGCCTGGGGTATAACATAAAAGGGTGATAATATGGAGAACTACGGGCCGCTGATAACGTCAAGTCTGCCCACGAACCTTCCATTGCCTTTTCCTTTTCACCTTCTACCTCCTTTCCCAATTCACTCTCCCCATTCAACCTCGTCTGCTACGTAGGGCCGTAGCACTTCACAATGGGCATCATGAAGTTCTCAAAAAAGCCCGTCGAGCCTTCACCACTGACATCTCACCCTCCCGAGTCCAGCGCATCAGATACAGAACCACCAAAAGATGAAGCCGATTTCCAAGCTGTTCCGGCTGGCACTGAGGAAAAGGGCAATATCTTTGATCAAGGCGGGAAGAATTACAGAACCCTTGGACGATGGGATACCGTCCTAATTCTCTTCACAAACCAACTCGGTCTTGGAATCTTATCCCTCCCCTCAACGATAAAAACCCTCGGAATCGTACCCGGAATAATCGCCATTCTCGGCATCGGCGCTCTATCGTGGTATGCAGCGTACGAACTCCTCCAATTCTACCGCAAACACCCCAATGTCGTCAGTATCGTCGAAATGACCCGCATCGTCGGCGGCCCATGGTTTGAGTCCTTCGCCGGCTTCGTCATGATGATCCAAGTTGTCTTCATCGTCGCTTCAGCTACAGTGACTCTATCCGTTGCGCTGAATACGCTTAGCAGTCATGCGACGTGTACTGTTATCTGGATTCTTGTGGCGTGTATAGCGTGTTATCTGTTGTCGATACCACGAACGATGAAGTTTGTTTCAAAGGCCGGAATTCCCAATGCTGTTAGTGTTGTGGCGGCTTGTTTGATCGTTTTGATCAGTTTGGCTGTCTCCGGACCTGCGACTGCGCCTGTGGGGTGGCATAAGGAGATCAAGGTTGTTGGAAACCCTACGTTTCGCGATGGCCTCAATGCGTGCTTGAGAGTTGTTTTCTCATACGCTGGCACATTTACATTCCCGTAAGCTCCCCCTTCAAAATCGGGTGAACCAAACTAACAGTAGACAGCTCATATATGGCCGAAATGCGCGACCCTGCTAAAGACTTCCGCTTCGCCCTCGCCGTTCTCGAGATCGTCAGCACCCTCTTCTACATCGCCATGGCCGTCGCCCTGTACTGTCTCGCCGGTGATCTCACCACATCCCCCGTCCTCTCGGCCGCATCATCCATCCCCGCCAAAGTCGCGTACGGAATCATCCTCCCAGCCGTCGTAGCAACAGCCCTCTCAATCGGCCACACAGGCTGCAAATACGTTTATGTGACCGCGATGCGCCAAATGCGCGCAACCCACCAAGTCACAGATAACAGCGTCAAGTCTTGGGTCACATGGATCTTGTCCGTAACCGGGTTTTGGGTGTTGATCTTTGTCATCTCAAACGTCATTCCTATCTTTGACTCGATTCTGTCGATTACGGCTGCGACGACCATTCCTTGGTTTACGTATGGCTTTGCGGCGATTTTCTGGCTGCATCTTAACAAGGGTCTTTATTTCTCAACGTGGCAGAAGGGGCTGCTTACTGTTGGAAATGTTGTCATGATTGGGCTTACGCTTTTCATGAATGCGGGAGGATTATGGGCGGCTATCACTGAGCTGCTGGACCTCTTTGCTAATAGCAAGGATGGCATTGGAGGAGTTTTCTCCTGTGGAGATAATTCCATCTTCTAGACTCTATAGAGGGTAAATAGACTTTACATCGTTCATGTTACTTTCAATTTCATCAATGGTCAGCCGAAATTCTTTGTGCATTGTATTTCGTCCATTTCAATAGCTAGATTGCAGTACACATCGTCATCATAATCAGATCCCCAGCCTCCATGAACAAGACGATATCCATTTACTGCGCGCCCACTACTTGCACAACCGCGGGTCTGTCTGACATATTCCTTTGCCCCGATGACGAACCGCATATACTCCCGCTGTTCCTTCAAGCCCAAGAAAATCCTTTTCGTACAACAACCATCTCACCCACTATGGCTGTATCATAAGATCAACTCCCATTCGCTCTTAGCTCTTCATTGATCTTCCAAAGAATTCCAATGCAGGACCCGTCCGATTAATATTCAGCTCCCAGACTCAGGTCTGTTTCTGGGATCGTCTAGTGCACGCTGTACCATTCTATCCGCGTATACCTCATTGAGGTAGCAAGCATCATTCTCCAATGGCATACCGTGATAACCAGGCAAACCATCGTCGCCCGTCCGAACTCGAACTTTTCCAAGTACACCAAGTGTCTCAAGCCAAGCCATGCGCTGATCGAGAAGTCGAGACCAGGCGTCAATCATGTTTCATTTGAAGTACGCTTTGATCGGAAGATCTGACGGTGGTGTATACGTTTGAAACTCGTGTGTCCAGATGGTGCCAGACTTTAAACTGTCTCCGAACAGCAAGGTAGGACCGGGCTGGGTGTCGTCGAAAAGGTCGGTCAAGGCGTGCTCGCCTGAGGTTTCCTCAAGAAATGTGATTCGAGCAATGGGCTCTGGCATGCCGATTTCGATCATTTCGCTGTCCTTGGTAAGGTATGATGGTAAGCCTAGAACTCGAAGATCAGGCATCCCAACCATGGCTTGACGAGTCTCATAAAGACGGAATTTGTAAGGTATGTCCTGGGGACACACCATCTTGCTGCCACTTATCATGAAGGGATAGAGATCAGCACGTTCTGTCACAGAAATACCAGGGTTGATTGCCTTAGCATCCCGTACATACTGCCGGACTTGCTGAGAGTCGATTGCATTTTCCTTGATGTAGAAGGCTTCATCGTTATTGAATGGTTGGAGAATGTCGTTCCAGTATAAAAGGTGAATCAACCGGAACGGATGAATGAAGCTGAGACACTGAAGATGTTCATGAATCTTTAACCAGTGTTCAAAGTAGACGATAAATACTGCTAGAGAAACAGATGGCAGTGGCTCTGCGATATCTTCTTCAAGCATGTTGTTCGGGTGTTCTTCGATGTCGCACCAAAGTTGGACAGCGAATAACATTGCTGTGGCATTAAACTTGTCTTGTGAATGAGCTTTAGCAAAGATAGCAAGCTCGTGGTAAAGGCGTTTTGGGTACTGTATATTCGATATGTAAGGCGCCTTATAAATAAAGCCTCGAGGTTGGTCGAACCAGATACTCTTAGCGCGAGAAAGGACTTCATGAAGTTGGCGATTTCCCGGCCCATAGGGCTCATCAGGAATGACAGATCGGTTAAGGTTTGGCTTCTTGTAGTTAGGTACTTGCGCAGTGGTTGCTGGCCGGATGCGAGCTAGGGTGACAGGAGCCCGCCCATTGTAGAGCGACCGAGCGGACTGGTAGGCCAGATCCTTTGCGGCTTCGATAGTCAGATCTCCACCATGGAAGGCTCTGCACCAGTCCTTCCCGAGCAAAAGTAGCTTGAGCGCCCGAATATTTCCAGGAACTGTGAGAGAATGATGGAGAATAACCTCCTCCCCCTTCAGAAAGCCTTCCGTGGGAGCCTCAAATTGTAGACCAGTCATATGTTCATCGTTCATGTCCTCACTGACATAAAAGGTTTCGAGATCGATGCTGGCAAGCACAGGCTCTAGCGTGTACGCTGAATAGCCGACAAGTAAACGCCTTGGAGCTCCGTAGTCGTAGGATTCCTCACAGTAATGCACATGCATTGACTGCTCTACAGAATCTCCGGGGCAGAAAATGTCCTTATCCCAAAGAAGTGTTCCTCGATTGAACACCTTGGTAAATTTCCATTTGCCTTTGGGTTGCTGGTTGCTATAAAAGTAGCCGCTACTGTCAACCTTTCTGACCGTCTTTGCGATGATACCGCCCTTTACTCTGGTGAGGGTGGCATTCTTTTCTTCGATGAGGACGCGCGCGCCCATCCAGGGGAGCGACTCTTGAGGCATGATAGCGATGCTAGAGATGAGCGACGTTGGTTAGTGCGAAGATGTGAGAGAGGTGAACACACTCACTTCTCAGGCTATTCACCTGGGCTCATCACCAAGCTGCCGCTTGTTGAAATGCGAAAAGAAGATAATTGGTAAGAATACCCGAGTTTCAGGCTATAGGAGTATTGATGTCACGGCTATATCCGAGGTGATTGCGTTGCAAGTGCTGAGGGCAATACTGTACTTGATGCCGCAAAGAATTGAAAACTAGAGGCGATTTGTCTGAGTTGAGATGCTGAGAGAAAAGGAAGTCTGTTGAAGAGAAGGCCACGTGATCCTAAGACTTAGGATGACCTCAGGAGGCGATGCGCGGCAACGTGATTTCAGCTGGCAGTGCCAGGCAAAGATGACAGTAGTGCCACATCTTGATAAGACCGTGAGTTATGGAAGACGTTGTTTCTAAGCCTGGCGATAGACATGGTTCGAAGAAGGTGTTTGGCAAGTTGGATAAAGATAGTTTAGAAGCTTATTTGCTAAAATGATGTGAGAATCTTCAGAAAGCATATAAGTATGTTTTTGAAAGTGATGAGCTATTGCCGGTAAGTCTTAAGATTATCAGAACCATGAGTGTAGGAAGGATTCAAGTCGAAAGTCAGGAGGTATTCAGATGAGCGTATGGTGGTTCAGCATATCTTTGGAATAAACTTAGCAAAGACTTTGACTATCTACCTCATTTCATTTCTCATCAGCGATTCAGAGCCCTAGGGTTTCCGTCATTATATATCTTGCCTCCCTCTCAAGCACTGCGGCTTTACGACCGGTGCTTGCGATTGAGTAAACTGGCATAACACCGTAGCTCACTGGTTCTTGAATACATGGGACGAGATCGAGCCGCAAGTATTGCTGATTCCAAATTGACTTATGTGGCTATCGATTGAAGGCTGGGGAAATACTTCTGAGGTTGATTCACATGTGGATCGTCGAAACCTCACATCACTAGCGATCAGGACAGTCTAGCTGTAAAATCAATTCATATTCCAATAAGTCCTACCGATAGAGCCCTTCCATCGATCCAAAGTCATTTCTCGTAATGATAGTATATTTAAGAAGCCAGTCCACCCTTGCGACCAGCCTCCTTGGCCTTCTCACTACCAGGCTCGAAAGAGCCAGATGATGCCTTGCCGCCCTCAGAAGCAATCTCTCGCTGGAGCCTGTCAGAATATGATATACGTCAAGGTGGTGAAGTTGACTAACCTGCTTATCGGCGTCCATGCTGGCAAATCCTCCAGAGTGGCTGGACTTTCCGCCCTTGGAAGCAATTTCTTGAACTTCCTCCTTAGGTCTGCTTTTGTTAGAAATGGTCACTCCAGAGCCTTGTTCAGATGAGGCTGGACATACCGGTTGGCAAAGTTGCCGGGGTTGGTGTTATCGGTGCCAGTCATTTTGATAATGGTGTGAGTTTCTTGTGTAGTAAGTGTTGTTTGTTTGATTCTGTTCCTCAATCACGGACTGGAAAGATTCATTCTTAAGTATTCTTCTCCTACAGTCCTAGGTTAAAGTGGTTCGTTGACGACGCGTTACAATACGTCTACATGACGTCTTCTCCACGCGCCCTGACCAACGTCTCAACTCAATTACCAAAAGCCTTAACGTCTATTATTTCAATATGACGTTTCTGAAAAAGCAAATCCTACAAAATTCACGGCTGAGTGACGAGCTTATCATTCCTATGACGCCTAAGATGTTGCTTTGTTTCCTAGCAATGGTGTAAGGCAACAGTTGATTGGGAGAAGCTCGAAACGATCTGCAGGTTTGCATGGTTGCACATTGATTGCATACAATGCTGATCTTCTGTGAATTAATTCACGGTGAAAGTTTGAGACGGTCATGTCGTCATTGAGCTGAGATGTCAGGTAATTGCCCCTGCATAAGCATGCCTTTGCGAATCAGGAATGATTGTTCTCAATGCAATGGATTTATACTACCTAGGGAGGCAATACGACACAGCAGGGAACTTATACCAACCAGTAACCATATCAAGTTCGCTTTAACAGCCGGATCCGAGGTCGAAGCAAATGACAACGAGTTTCATAAAACAGGATGCTCAAATAGAAAGTCGAACAAAAAGCAGCTCAGCAATTATAGCCATTGGTTGCCGGTAAATAATTATACATGTATTCCTTTTACAAGTGATAAATGTAGAGCATGTGAATTATCGGATTTCTTGTAATGAGTTCCTTGTGATACAAAGATTTTAGTATTCATGTCTATTGGTCATGATACTGCAATAATATCCTCCCACGCCACCTCAGAAGTTGTCCGACAAGGGGCATGAATTGAAAAATCAACATACTTTATAATGATTTCTCAATGACAATCCAGTGATTGAGCAGCACGGTATTGGTAATGTCATTGCCTCCAACGTTATCCCATGCGCCTGATAAGATATGGAGCCAAGCGATAAGATCAGCATCCACCAATTAGAACCCAAGCCACAACGTCATTTCACCTTACGTAACCGTCTTATTCCCGTCATCTCACCCTTCGCCCAAGTCACCGAGTCGGCGACTTAATCTCTCACCAACAAGCCGCTGAGCAATCCCCAGCAACAACTCTAATCTCAATGACCGAGTCACAAAATGGCCAAAGCAGCGCAAGATCGCCAAGCACTGCACCTAGCCGGACGCGCGTAGCTCGCGTGGCTTGCAAGGCGTGCCACGCAAGACGGGTAAAGTGTGACGCCGCTGATGGACAGCCGTGTTGGCATTGTCGTACGCGCGATGTTACTTGTGAGTTGATAGACTCCAAACGTGGAAAGTACGTAGAAACTATAGAGTGATGAAGTTGGGACTCACGGGTTTGTAGATATGCTAGGCGAAGTAATGCGCAACGCGTGTCAAGAAGACAGCAGGCGCAGAGTCCGGTTGATCAACATGAGACCATGAGCGACAGTATCGCAGTTATTTCGCCTGAAAGTAACGAGAATTCCCAATACCTAGACCAAAACCAGTCTGTCCCACCGACCATTGCACAGGATATTGAGCCGGGTTCTCAACAGAGCTTGTCCGGGAACGACAAGTCATACTTCCTGGGCGACTCAAGCAGCTTATCATACATCGTCGAAATGATATGTAGTCCAAGAGGTGGTGTCAGCGAGCCCGTCAAAGTCCACTATCCCATACCAGCATCAATAGCAGACCGCGCAATTATTCCAACACGACCGCAAGTAGAACCACTCAGCGTACGGGATGCACTGACGATGCCGCCAAAAGAAATATCCGACCGTCTTGTGTATACATTTTTTGAGATCATCCATCCGCCTTATCCGGTAATAGACAGACGCGCCTTTTCGGAGCTGTACAGACAGGGCAAAGCTTCGCCCATGCTTTTACATGCGATGTTCCTTGTCACCTTCATTCTTTGCGATGAGAGTCTTATACAGGCTGCTGGATTTAGTGATCGGACTGCTGCTCGCAAACATCATTATCTTCGGGCGAAGACGTTGTATGATGTTGATCATGAGACTAACAGGAATGTCCTTACGGCAGCAATCTTTCTTTTAGGATTTTGGTGGAATGGGCCAGATGATCAGAAGGACTCGTGGTTCTGGCTTGGTTGTGCGACGTCTTGTGCGCAGTCTTTGGGCATGTATCGGTCGTATGTGAAGTTTTCGCAGGTTGTGAACTGACACTGACTTGGTTGCAGGACGGTTGCTTCGAGGCTGAGCCCTGAGAAACGGGCGTTGCGAAAACGAATATGGTGGTCTATATATGTCAGTAACAGTATTGAGCAGTCGAGTATCTTGCTAACAGTTCTAGACTCGCGACCGACATACTGCAGCATGCCTTGGCAAGCCATGCAGAATCAGGGATGAAGACTGCGACATCGAACCCCTGACCGAAGAAGACTTCTACTTCGATGACGACCACAACGATCCCCTAATAACTCGACAAGAAGAACACCATACCGCTCTCGCAATAGAAATGACAAAGGCTGCAGAAATTCGTGAGTCACCCCCAATTGACGAGTCCTGTCCCTCACATGGCTAATATTTGTCCAGTGGGGGATATCGTGATTGCAGAATACAGCCCTCGACGACCTGACTTGGAACAATACAGACCAGATCGCCTGAAACAAAGACTTGAACAGTGGGAAGCGCAGCTGCCAAAGTGCATGCAGAGGGCGCCGCTTGATGAGACCTTGGGTCCAGCATTTTGGGCGACACAGTTACACATGGCGTACCAGTAAGAGATATGACAGCATTTGAAGACGGGATGTCTGACCTTGATCAGGAACTACTACATCCTCCTGTTTAGACCCAAAGCTATTGAGGACCTCACACCGTCTGAAGCCGAAGGAGATATTTGGGCTCGGCGGGCAGCTGACTCCATCACTCGTATGACCGAGGATCTCCTTGCCGTCGGAGCAATGAGTAAAAGTCAAATGCACATGCAAGTCAACCTCTTCTCCAATTCCACTTAGTGTCTAAGCTTTTCCCAGTGTCCCTGCCGTCTTCGGCGCCCTCTCCATCCACACTCTCGTCATCTGCCGCAAAGACCCCATCCGACGCCAACTCGCCGGCAACAAATCACGGCAATGCATCCTCGCCCTAAGTGAACTCGCAAAACACTGGCCCGTAGGACTGTGGATCATGAGATTCTTCGGCAACCTCATGCGAAGGCTCACAGGCCAAGGGTCTGCCGTTTCAGCAGGTTCAATAGTTGACGTAACATCGCGCATCGCAAACTCTAGCCATAACGAAGACTCTACTCTGAATACCTCAGCGGAAGTCATTAGGGCAACGAGTCAGACCTTGGCGGAGAATGGCGGTCCGTTCACTGACGCGACGAATGCGCAAGTCGCTGGCGCTGTGATGGAAACGAATGATTTGTTTCAACAGCCGGCAGATCAGTTTGGTTTTGATAACTTTTGGGCGGAGGATACTATTGATGTTGATCTACTGCTTCAGCATGGTTTATGTCCATTGCTGCCCGGCAACTTTGGAACTTTCCCACCAATGGCAGATTCACAAGGCTTTTAGAGAAAGATGGAATTCTGGTCATACTGGCGAAATACAGTTCTTTGCATAGGGTATAAAGTCTATCTATTCTATGCGTCGCTGCTCTATAATGCTTTTCTCTTCAACCTCATCACTTGCACCCCAAACTCCCAATTATGTATCCTCTCCAAATCTTTTTCAGTCGTGTTTTTAGATCTTCGAAGCAAATTTGCTCTTGGCTCGCAGCTTCTTGCCATATCTAAAGAACAGATAAGGGAACGGCGCCATGGCAACCGTCAAGAAAGCAAGAAGACTGGAAGCCCACTGATAACCAAGCGTCTCGTACATCTGAATACCAAACAGTGGAAAGGCCGCTATCCGGTTGTTAGAGACTGTTGTTGGAAGTAAAGGAGTGAATTGAACGTACCTGCGAAAGAGCATCGCGCAAAGCTGTTGGCTGCCATGGCAGAAGCGGCGTACTGAGGATAAGCGTCGACCAAGAAGGTGAAGATGCCAGTGAAGACAAGCATCATGCTACAAACAGTTGTTAGCACAAAATGTGAAAGAACGGTCCAGACAAACTTACCCGCATCCAAAAACTCCGGAACCAATTATAGGCACAATCCAATGAATGCTAGAGTACGTCGTCCAAGCAAACCAAAACAAGCCGATAGGGATGAGAATAGCACCAAGAATACAAGGAGGTAGTCTGTACTCAGGCTCACTGATAGCTTTTCCAGTCCCCTTCTCCTGCTCCACCAACCAGCGCAGTCGAAGTCTGGCCCAGAAGGGAGTCGTAGCTGTTGCAATAACAAATCCGACCAGGATTCCCAAGAACGTCATTCCGGTCTGCCAAAGACTCATGCCGTGGTTCGTTCGGAAGATGAGAGGGAATGCGCCAAAGAATAGGTACAGAATACCGAGGAGGATAGCAGAGTAGAGATCCAGGCAGAGACACATCGGCTCCAAGAAGAGCAGCTGAAATGGCCGAAGGACTGAAAGTTTCAGAGTCTCGAGAATGGGCTTCTTCGTATGCTCCATCGGCGCTCTATACGCCTCATTCCCAGTCTCCTTCCTCAACATCCTCGCCTTCTCCCTCAACAAAATCGGATGAAACGTCTCCGGCGCAAACACAACAATAGCCACCATAACAAACGCAGCCCAAATCAGCATAACATAATACGTCCACCTCCAATGCGTATTATAATTAATAAACCCTCCAATCAACGGCCCAATAGCCGGTCCGATAAACGGCGCCAACGACACCAAACTCATAGGTTTCTGAATCTCATGCCTTTCGAAAACATCACCCGCTGTTCCGCCTGCAACGCTGAGGAACGAACTACCTGCGAAACCGGTGAAGAAACGCGCGATGATCATGGTCTCGATGTTTTGCGCTACGGCGGAGGGTATCGTCCAGATTATGAACATGGCCCATGAGACGAGGTAGATTGGTCGGCGGCCGTAGTACTCGCTCAATGGGCTGGTGAGCACAGGACCAAGGGCGATTCCTAGGACGAAGGTTGAGAGGCCGAGGGTGGCGACGATCTGGGAGCAGTGGAATTCAGCGTTCATTTGGGTGTAGGTAGCTGTGTAGATTGAACTTGCGCATGTTCTGAGAAGTCAGTGAGTGTGAGAGGAGAGTGAGATTGGAGACTTACACGCAAAGACTTCCCATGCATGCGATTGAAACAATCATCCATTTTCGCAACCTCGACATACTCCGTGGACATAAAGGATCTTTGTCGCCATCCCACGAAACTTCAAATGATTCGCAGTCGGTAGTCAAGTTGCCAGCCTCAGTGGTTTGATCACTAAGATTCGCATTCTGATCATCCGTGTTATCTCCAGCCATTGGCGAATCCTTTTCAACATCAGTCAAAGACTCCCTGTCCAGAGAAGCTCGCTGTTGATTTTGGGACATATCCCCATCATGAGGAACCTCTTTCTCGCTCATGGTGTCGTTAAAAAATGATACTAGTCAAACATGCCAAGACGTTGTTTTTGCGCATGGGATACTGACGTATTTATCCGTAAAAAGAATAAATTTGCGGCTCCACGGCGCGCATCAGATTTGTAATGACGCTCTCTTTTTAACGGAGATAAGATGTGGGTATATGTCGTTATCTTAAGATGCCTCGGCGTCTTAGGGACGTTAGTGTTGGTTGTGATAGGCCCGGCTTTTGCGATTGCAGGGGGTGTTTTGGCCACCTCGGTTTTTGGCGCGGTTTTGCGAAAGTCGGCGATTAGAGAACTGATGAGAGAGTTACTAAGCTGAATGAGATTGTTGGTTAAAGGGCGTGGTTTTGCATGGTGATTTGAAAGGAGCTTGGGGAATATGCCGAGTAATTCCGCATTTAAAGAGCGAGGTTGAGTCTTTGTTGTGATTATTGTTACGAATTGCCTGATTTTGTCATTTCTTTGACACGTGCCGATGAGGATTGCAGAAACACCATGGAGATCGGCACATCTATGAGCTCAAGCAGTCTTACAAGACATGTGAGTGACTCTTTGTCTGTGAATAATATCCTTTTGACGTCCCTGTCCTGGAGATAGCTACCCTGTAGGTGCGCAATAAAACTGTCTCCTTTTGATAATGAGACATGAAGATTTAGTAAACTTAAAAGTTAGATAGTTTGATGTATAGAGTCTGTGAGTTATTTTGTTATTAATTTGAGATTCTCTCCTGTTGCTTTGTTGATTCTGTAGTCCTGGTGGATTCCTTTGCCTGATTCACTTATCAACCAGTCATCACTCTTGCTCACTCAATACCTCCTCATTCTTTTAAGCCCCAACCTCATCAATTCATGTAAAACACCAGCCGCAATGGATCTATCCTCAGAAAAGCCCGTGCTATTCTTGTAAAAGCCCTTCCCGACCTATTCCAAGCCACTTCTAACGGGTTCAGCGACATCGACAACTGTCTATACTCGCGCAGTACGTCAACGGTGAAGTCCTCATACAGAGCCTAACATGCGCAGATGACAAAGTCCTTGAGCACATGTCCCGCAACATCGACGACTACTTCAAGAAGCATCTTGGCCTCTCCCCAGACGACGCAGAGCGCCTTCACAAGGATTACTCCCAGCAATACGGCCAGGCAATCGAAGGGCTTGTACGCCACCATCAAATTGACGCGTTGGAATATAACGCCAAGGTCGACGACGCGGTCCCATTGGACGACCTCATCAAGCCCAACACGCAATTACGACAATTCCTCGAGGATATCGATACGTCGAAAGTGAGACTTTGGCTACTAACTAATGCTTATGTGAACCACGGGAAGAGAGTCGTGAGGCTTTTGGGCGTGGATGATTTGTTTGAGGGGTTGACGTATTGTGATTATTCTCAGGTACCGTTTGTGTGTAAGCCGCATAAGGAGATGTTTATGAAAGCTATGAGAGAAGCTGGAGTCTCTGATGTTTCGAGATGTTATTTTATCGGTAAGATGATCGTCTGTTGTAGGGCTTCACTGACACTCTTTAGATGACTCTCATAAGAATTGTGTTGGAGCAAAGGACGCTGGCTGGACTGCTATTCACTTTGTGGAAGAGGGAATTCCTGCAACTGATACACCAGCGTCTCAGCATCAGATTCGCCATCTCGAAGAGCTAAGATCATTGTATCCCGACTTCTTTAGAGGTAGAAATTGATACTGCTGTCTGCCGTGGGTGTCCGTCTGCTACCCCGCCAGCCCCTGTCAAAGGCCCAGGATTAGTGCCCCACTGCGCGTTAATTGCTTTTTATCACACCGCGTCGTGTCTTATCACACGCGTCTTATCGCGGGGCAGCACCCCTTTTCAAGTTTCAACATTCACTTCTGAACACTCACCATTCTGCAACAAATAGACCCTTCTTCAAGCAATTCAATCCAAAATGGTACAAAAATTCTGCACTTTGTGCGGGACACACATTCAGACCTCAATGGGGGCATGGGCTAAGGAATTTCGCGCCAGTAAGTTTCCCCGCCCAATTTCAATCTCAGCCTAAGGTAGCCTGACAAGCCCCCAAAAAGTCTGGATTCAAGGTAACAATTTCGACGACGTGAAATTATCTGGCGTCGCAGCTGGCCACTGGCACGATCGAGATACCAGCAATGTCGTTCCAGTGGATCCTAATGCACGCTACGATGGTCGACAGACGGACGACGACGGCTTTCCCATTGAAGATGCTGAGATCTCCATTGTCAATTCCTTCCTTCCCAATCCCCCTCCCGAGTGGTGCTGGGGCTTCTTGTTCCACGATGCTTGCTGGAGTCTGTTGAACTTTGAACAAAAAGTTGATCTTGGTGACCTCTTTCGACTCTGCGTCTCAACACCTATCGGCCCTGACATGCTTCCCAACTTTGGGCATGACTATGGTAACATTGCGTCAATGAACTATGAGGGGGGCATCGACGTATTGGTATCTGATTTAAAAAGTCCAAACTATGGGTCAGATATGCTCAGGGCGAATCCTTTCGAGATTCCCGCCCTCAGGAAGTCCATTAACTTCGCTGCCCGCATGCAGCAGGATGCGTTTCAGTCCATCCTCGACAGATCAACCCTCAGCGCAGACAAGGATGTCTTCAATTACTTCCCTCCAGAGATCCTTGAGAGGATTGTGATGTTTCTTCCATCTCCTGATGTTCACTCTCTCCGCCTTGCATCTCGTGTGTTCGCAACCCTCAGCCTGTCCGAACGCTTCTGGGCTTCGCGATTTACAGAGGGGCACGAGTTTGACTACCTGCCTGAAGTCTTCGCTACCCCCCCAACATCATGGAGAGCTCTCTATCTCTCACTTCACATCTGGGCGTCTGAAAACAGAGGAATGGGCAACCGCAGCCGTGTCTGGCCACTCGTCAAAGACCTCCACAATACACTTGGCCAGATGAAAAATGTGGAATGCCTTGGGAACCTCATCAGTACGACTTTTGAGCCCGAGGCGCCAAGTTCCGGGCCGCAACCTGGGTCCTTGATTACTGCAGAAAGATATATATTCGAACCGGGAACTCACTTCATGGGCGGCTCCCGTGTACTGCGAGCCCGGTTCGCAGAATTCCCCCAGCATCTCAAGATAATGCTCATGTCTGTATCATTTGTCGCTACTCCCGATGGGCCATTTATCTCTGGCCTCATGTTTGTTGGTGCCGATGGTGTGTTTGAGTCTCTTGGATACACTCACAGGTCCCAAATGGAACACATAACGCTTCCCGAAGATCAACATGTCAAAGGTTTTGAAGTGGCCCTCGACGTGTGTGGCTTTCGAGCAATAGCGGCCATTACTCAGGATGGCACCACGTCCTCGTGGGCTGGAGATCCGGCGGACTCCCCCAGGAGACGTCTCACCGATGTCGAGGGCATTTCCCTCATCGTTGCCCAATTCGATGTGAGCTTTACTCAAACATACATTATAGGACGGAACTAATTCTGTAGGCGCTTAAACTTGTGTCGCTAAGTCGGGATCGTGTAACAAAGGAACTGCAAGAACCGAGGGACAGATTGCTCTGGCATCCCGAAATCCCGGCTCCCGAATTATTCTTTGACGGAGTCCGACCCCTCGACGAAAAAGCCAACTCCAAAATTCCCATCACGACAGTTTTCTTTGGCGAGAACGACGGTCGATACATACGACAAATGACTGCGATAGACACCCACATCCACGACTGGTGTCATGTTGACCGCCTCGACTTTAGCTTTATGGACGACAGCATAGAGCGATGTCTTGGGGATGTAGAGTATGAAACAGAGCAATCCGATCGCGTCCCGATAAGATTCCCAGACCACGGCAGTACTATGGGACATTTTGAGATTGACGGTGGAAGTGGTGAGGAGATTGAGAGTTTTGAGGTTCAGTTTGACGAACATATTATCTTTGGACTCAAGGTAAGATCGCTCATCTGAAAATGGACAGAGTAGAGGCTGACATTTCAAGTTCAATCTCAACACCAATCGTACTGAGCTTGTGAGCAACGGTAATGATCCCTTTGATGTGCCATGGACCAAGGTTACTCCACGTGGTAAAAAGATCATTGGCATGTTTTCTCAAGGCTCTGAGGCTCGATGGGGTGTAAGTTTCATCCTTCTTCTCCTTCTCGAAATATGGATATATGTGGTACTGATATTATCTAACAGGCCAAGACGTTTCACAATCTGGGCTTCATCTCTACCAACGAGGAACAGGAGTAGATTAGACGATAGACGTGTTTGAATTTGATGTATTAGATTGTGTGTTTATTTTATGCCGCTTATGAATCCTTCCATTCCTTCATCTGCCGTTAGCCCAAAATGGTGCTGACATAAGTTCTGTGTTTTGACCAAAATCTCACCCATCCTTTTTCCTCCATATCAACCATCCATTTCTCTTTAACATTAACATAAGGAATGGAATCGCGAAAGAGAGTAATCGCCACCGGCGGAAGTGGCTTCTTGGGAGGACATGTAGTCCGACAACTTCTTGAGGATGCAGAAACAACTGTCGCTATCGTCAGCCGTCATCCCAAGATGCCAGCTGATGTTACTGATGAGTCTCGAGTCTCGCTTAATGCAGCTGACTTGACAGTAACGAGCCAGATCGAGTACGTCTTTGAGACCTTTAAGCCCCATGCTGTTATTCATACCGCTTCGCCGTCTTATATCGACACACCTGCGAACCTGATCAACGCAAACATCTATGGGACGAAAGCCTTGCTGAAAGCTGCGTTAGCATGTGGTGAAACTCGCGCCTTTGTTTTCACGTCCTCTGATTCAGCAGTCATACCCACACAAGAACCTCTATCTGAAGAAGGTTCTGTTCTATATGATGAGACCAACGCTCCGAATGCTTATGCAATGTCAAAGGCTGCCGCTGAAAGACTCGTCTTGGCTTCAAACTCAGAACAACTTTGGACTGCAGCTATACGAATACCCGCCACATATGGCGAATACGACATGAACTTTGTGCGTCAACTTGTACAAAGTATTCGGAGAAAAGAGCACAAAATGCAAGTCGGCAATGATACCAAGGTCTTTGAGTTCTTGTACGTCAAGAAAGCGGCTGAGGCACATATCCTCGCCATGAAAGCCCTCCTTGACCCAGAGACGCGGGAGAAAGCTGGTGGTCAGGCATTATTCGTCTCAGATGGAAGACCACAGAAGTTCTTTGACTTTTCTCGGAAACTTTACGCTGCAGCTGGACATCCTGTTGCATTAGAAGAGGTTACAAAGATTCCGTTCTTTGTGATGCAGGCGATGGCATCGACGGCTGAATGGTTTTACTGGATTATGACGTTAGGATACATCAAGCCTGGTATGAGAAGGACGGCAATTGATCATCTTGATTCTGGATGCTGTTGGTCACTGGGTAAGGCTAAGAGGATATTGGGATATGAGCCTGTTGCGGATCAGGATGAAGCTATCAGGAAGACTATGGAGTGGGCAATGAAAGCCTTGTGAGCGACTGCTGGATGTTGAGTTCTGCATTTCCTGGACACTAGTGGTAAGTGAGACTATATCTAGCTAGTACACGTACTGAAAGTATTTATTCTTGAAGTCAGTTTCATCAAGAAGTCCCGCCTCCCAAGCCCTCTGCTGATTCTCAGGAGTATGAAGGCCCCGCCTCTTCTTATTTCTCACCCACAACAACACCCAGAGCGCAAGAAGACTCGCCACCTGAATCGCGATGCAAGTAAACATCATACCAACTCCAAGTTCATACTGAGGCGCCTGCTTAGACTTGAAGAAGCATGGTCCAACAAAGTTTCCCAGACAATACCCGATCAACAATATGGCATTCGTCGATCTTTTTGGTGTGCCCTGCTGTGTTGGCCATTGAGACAGACATACTAAGTGTCCAGGTTGCTGTGTACGAGAAGGACATCCATAGACATGCTAAGCGAGCGTATGCATCGCTGTGAGGGAGGAAGTGAAGGCCGAGTACGCCGGCGAGGAAGGGGACGAGTCTGAGGAGCATGATTGGGATTCTGGAGTTCTTGATCACGGAAGCTCCCCAGCTGTAACGCAGCTGTTAGAGACGTTTCTCAGTAATGAGACTGGAAGACCTACCAGGCTAGCACGCATGCGACTAGTTGGACTGCACCTGATGGCATTTGATACAGCGTGGTATCGAGGGTGCTGAAGCCAGCACCTTTGATGATAAGACTTTGGAACTAATGTCAACTCATTAGCAGTAGCCATGGGTATGGAAAGAGCATACTTACCGCGGACAAGCCTCCGTTGGGTGAGTTACTCGTCAGAGCAAACAAGAACAACAACCAAGTCTTCAGATCAACCATCGCCTCCCAAAACTGCACCACCTTAAAATGCTTATTCTCAATCCCCGTGCCATTTCCCCTTACCCTCGCCACAACTCTAGCCTTTTCATCAACCGTCAAGAACTTCGCTCTCATAGGCGCACCCGGGAGCAAGAACAGTAGAACGACGCCCCAAGCAACCGTGATAGACCCCCAGATGATGAAAAGAACTCTCCAGGAAGGTAGAGCAGACTTGACGTGGCCTATACCAAAACTCGCTATACCCGCGATGATGTAACCCATACCTGCGGAGCCAATCCATATACCCATACGGAGGGGTTGTTCTTTTCGCATGTAGTACATGCTGAAGAGGAGCATTGTTCCTGGGTTTATGGCTGCTTCGAGAGCGCCGAGAAGGACGCGCACGACGATGAGGGTTGTGAAGGAGTTGACTGCTCCGTGGGCCATGAGTACGGCGCCCCAAGCGATGACCTAGTAAAATTCAGCAAAGATCAGCGACTAGAAGGCTGGGAGACCTACAGTTCCTGACATGAAGTAGTTTATCGAAAATCGTTGGAGAAACATGCTAGTCGGAAACTCCCAAATGAGATAACCGAGGTAGAATATACCACCAGTCCAAGAGAACTCATCTCCCTTGAGGTTGAGATCTTCTCGTAGGCCGAACACGGCAGCATAGCTGATAGTATTCTTATCAATTGACTGAAGTGCATAGGTGAAGCAGAGAAGAGGCATGAGTCTCAGGTCCAGCTTCCATCGTAGAGCCTTATCGAGCTCAGGACTTGTCTCGATCTCATCTGCGTCGCGGCAGAGAGTTAAGGCTTCAGCGGTAGAGGCATCGTTTATGGTCCCCTCTTTAATAGATTGGGTATGTTTCAAGTCGCCAGTTAATTTCTCTGCCATTTTGTCGTCAGTCTGTACGAGTGACAGGAGAGGGAGTGAAACACTCTGATGGACGTACAGCTGTTCAGCCTCTATATTTATCCTCTGTTCCTGTCGTCTGAGGTTAATTGATTGTTGATCAGTGGATGACAGGTTACAATACCCGCGGGAAAACCACCAGTGGATACCACGATGCTGCAGTTCCCAGAGACGGCCCAGGGTGCTTATCATTACCCCCCAGCTACAATGTAATGTTGATATCGAGCATGAGTCGTACTACATAGCTATCTATAACCGGGCCTATAATCTGTATGTCGATAACCAAGTCATTAACTTGCCATATAAACCTCTTTGTGCAGCTTAGTGCTATGCCAAATTATGTACTTGGAAAGCCATGATGTCACTTGTTAGCTTTTCGGGATTTATAAATGTCACATATTAGATATAAATATTGGCAGAATTACACGGTGCTCTGTGACTCTCCTATCCAGTTCAATGCCATGTTGCGGTTTGCCTTCTTGTATTCGCTGCATCGAAAATTGACTACCAAATTCCCTGTGCTGATATGAGCTGTCAGCCACAATAAACCCAGACAACTTGACTTGTGGTCCATTCAGACCTTTATCTGGAACTTTGCACCGCTATCGCTAGAGCTGACAGAGTTTTCCAACTGAAGAAAGTCTCTTGCAACTAAATACGATCCGAGGACGTCAGACGCTTCCTGCCGGCGACTGAAAATAATCAAGGAACGAAACAGGAGCATGTTCCTAGCAGCTCTGATAGTATATCGATCTGAACCAGGACATACAGGTTTTATAAACCAAGAAACAGAATGACTGGTAAACTGCCCGTCATTTTTGACCATTGATACATCTGGTCCATTATGCCGCATACACCGTCCGGAGCTGCTGTGTACGAATCTGACAGCATATCTGAGATCAGCATCGAATGCACCACCAAATGGCATTTCCCACATCGATGCTGTCTTGGCTGTATCCAGGTCTTCTGACCTTCGATGGACAGGTATACGAGTCCCCATGAATATGGGCATTGAGGTGAAACCACCGATACTTGGACGTTTTGGTCCGAACCCAGACCCCTCATGAGTAAGGAGCGTGACGAGAGTAGACGAAGGCCGCAAGAGAGCGCATTCAACCAGTCGGGCAGTGTTCTCTCCAACAACTGCTTTGAAAGTCTGCTCTTGACTGTTGAGCTTGTCCTTCTGGCGTTGGATTGTGAGCCTGCCTTCGAAAAAGTCCACGTTTGGAGCATCATAAGCCATTTGCAGAAGAGAAATTCCTTTCACTACCACTACCCAGTAGTTCAGCATCTTTCTCTGGTTAGCATAACCTCATTATATTCGGGATCTTGGGATAATACCGAAGTCTTGCTCTTTTCATAATAGCTAACGAAGTCATCAGAGTTGTCGAAGGCCTTCTGCACAGCCTGACGGAGAAAAGACCTTGGCACATCCTCGGCAAGGAAATCATTGATGCGGTCAAGAATACCGGGTATCTCATTAGAACACATCCTAAGGCGATCTTCCAAGCGAATTTGAATGGCGTTTAGCTTTTTATCTCGTTCTGCATCCGAGATGTCGTCAGGGAGAGTGACAGCCGTTTCCATCAGGTTGGTAATCGTGTCGTACATAGTCTCTATCTTGGTTAGGGACTCTCTTAGATTGTCGCTTCGGAGTTGGAGAAGAGCTTCGGGAAGCTCGCGTGACAGAGTGTCCACGCCCCGTTTCAGTTCCTTCATTTCTGTGACGGCTCCGGAGATGTCTCGTCGGATCTTGTCGGTATCACTACCGCCCGAGGCTGAATTTAGAATCTGTTTGAAGACCCATGTCCCAGCTTCACCTACCAGGCCGATGGCAAACTTATTGAGGAGCGCGGGGCCAGAGAGTGTGATGATCGTTGATGTTACCATGACTGAGTGAGTATCTATCTTTGAGGAAATTATGATATTATACAAGAGCTGAAAAATTAAGAACATGGAGGACAGGCGAGGAAGTCTTTAATCATAGTGATATGGTGCTGATCCTTACTGCATTGAGTGGGTTTATTGAACGCCACTCTTGGTCTAGACTCATCGGCGAGGCTGTTTGTAAGAATAATGCCCCAGGCATTTTACCAATAGAGCAGCTGATTCTGAGGAGGTAGCTCGAACTGTTTATTGTATCGACTGCGTTATCTTGAATCTTAGGGATCGGCACCTTGTCATGAGGGTCCCTTAACGTGGGCTTTTGATAAACGCAGGGACAAGCCGGGTGCCAAAATTACTGGTCTAAAGACCCGCTAAAATTAACCTAAACTTACCTTAGTCTTTTCATCTCTTAGAAAAGGTCCTAAGCTTCCCCGCCTTGGGGTGCAACATCAGGTTCTACAGATAAGCCTATCTGCCGTGCGGCACTGAAGTTTCCCGCGGCTGCGCGGGAAACATAATGGAGCGTCCAGCTGTTGCCCGAGACAGGATAGAGTTACCCAATGTCAACTGATAAAGAGGACGGGGAGACCGAGGGACCAAGATACAGCACTGCAATCTCTCACAGAATGACATCCACGCATCCGTACCAGTTGCTGCCTATCGACGAGAGAGTCAAACGAGTTTTGGCTACAACTCCTCTTATAGATGGCCACAATGATTTACCTCAACAGCCTAGAGCTTGCCTCCACGGCAAGATACACAATAACGAGAAATTCGATCTAGAAAAGGGCTTCGAGCGTGGAATGACAGATATTACTCGTCTGAAACAAGGTGTTTACCAATATCTATCTTCATACTCCCATCAGTGTTAACCTAACTTTAGGTGCGGTGGGCGGCCAAATCTGGTCTGTCTGTGTCCCTTGTCTCAGATCAGCAGAGAACTTCACCACTCTAGAGTACTCAGACATGGCTCGAGATGCTATCGAGCAGATCGACCTGACACTTGGACTGGTTGAGTCTTATCCTGAGACCTTCCAACTGGTTAGTGGCCCTTCGGAAGTCAAGGACGTTTATGCCAGTGGCAAGATTGCTTGTTCAATTGGCATTGAGGGACTGCACATGGCAGGTAATAGTATCGGCATCATTAGAGCTTTCTACAGGCTGGGGGTAAGATATGTAAGTAACACAGACCTCACTTGTTTGAAACTTCATACTGAGTTGAATAGTGCACTCTCACTCATGTTTGCAACAATGCTTTCGCAGATAGCTCCACTTCAAAAGTTGGTCCTGTTCACGGTGGCCTATCCGACCTAGGAAGAGCTGCCGTTAAGGAGATGAATAGACTTGGTACGCGATTTCACACTTTTTCCGTGCTGAGCTAATCCTCTAGGCATGGTTGTTGACCTCTCTCACGTCTCCGAGGACTGTGCCAGCCAGGTCCTTGACCTCTCCCGAGCCCCCGTCATGTTCTCCCATTCTAACGCAAAAGGAGTATTTGACTGCGCACGAAATGTTCCTGATCATATCCTCGATAAAGTACCCGCCAATGGCGGTATCTTAATGGTTACCTTCGTCCCAGAGCATGTCACAACACGCCGCAGAGATGCCAAGATGGAAATGGTCATCGACCATCTATTCTACATCGCCAATCGGATTGGCTGGGATCATGTCGGTCTGGGTTCCGATTTTGACGGTATTGCTAGTGTTATCCCTGGGCTTGAGGATGTGAAATGCTATCCCCATCTGCTGAAGGCTATCCTTGATCGTGGAGCTACAGAAGAGCAGTTGTCAAAGGTTATTGGCGAGAGTATTCTTAGAGTTTGGCAAGGGGTCGAGCAAGTGAGAGATCAGATGAAGGTCGAGGGAGTACTTCCAGTGGAGGATGTGTTTAAGGATCGGAAGTGGTGGAGATATGATGGGTATTATCAAATGGAAGATCCTGATCCTGAGGATAGGCTTGGAATTGACTGGTATGGGAAACCTCCACCAGATGAGGGCCTGTACCTTGAGGAATAAAGAAGCGTGAGGATTACAAGTTCTCATTGGAGTTAGGAAGATTAAAGCTCTGTTTGGCCACAGGGGGGGCTCAGAGAGCAAGAAAATATTACACTTTAGAAGAGGGTCCTCAAATAAACTTAACAAAGAGTCCCCTAAATTTAGACTAAGTTACCTAAGTATTTGAGTGCTTTAGGATTCAGGTTCTCAATTTTGTTTCCTCCCCCAGGGGGGTAGCAGATTTAGAAGATAGAGATAAGTGAAAGTTGTTTAACAATATGAGTGAAAGTGATGAGCCACTATCAAGGAGAGAACCTATCTCAAAGATCTCTAATCATACAGAACCTCCCAGTGGTGGTTTATGAGGGAAGCTAAAAGAGAGAATGGCTATCTAAATCACAGGCTCTACTGTCGTGGCTCAACAGGAGTCTCAAACCTCGCGGTCTCATCCTTCGGTTGGAAAACACCCTTGTCAGCCTCCATACTGTTTCCATCAGCGCTGGCACTGTGATGAGCAGCATTAATATCAGCATGGCCACCCTCAAGCCCACCATTGTCAACAATGGGGCGGTTGTCAATGGTCATCTGGGGAGCAACATCATACTTTCCATCACCACGGTCAAGACGGTGAGATGGGATGAGAATGTTGAGGAAGCGGGGGGCGAGGAATGCACCAATGATGAAGATGACAACCATGTGCATGAGTACAAAGCTGTAGATGAATGGAGGGTCATCGGAGTAGTTGTTGAGGAACTTGGGATACGCAAAGGAGAACACGAGAGCTACGGCGGGGCCTGTGATATATTTGAGACAAAATGGCCATACTGCCGGGATTTTCCAGTTGGAATGACCGCCGAGGATGGCATTGTTGAGATCGCGACGGAGTTGGTTGCCCTGATGTGAGGTTAGAGTCAATTAGGTGACTAAGGCTGGAGGAGATACGTACAGAGTAGAAGGCCGCGTACCAGAAACGGCTCAGAATAGCATTGTTACCCCAGAAACGGGGAGCAGGGATCGATGGGGTCTTGCCAAAGAAGGCAGTGAAGATGGAGCAGCCGATGAAGACTCCAAAGCCAACGCCAGCTCCGGCCGGGGCACTTACGAGGTGACCAATCAGGAGACCAAGGAAAATCGAGAGGATATACCCACCGTTGAAGACGAAGTAGCTGATAGCACCAATCTGATCAACAGGGTCCTTCCATCGGTAGAGCGTACAGGCCATGTAAGTCTCGGAGAAGACAGTGATAAAGAGAGCGACATCGTTGACGAAGGCATCAACGGCATCGAGGACACTGAAACCGAACTCACTGCTGTAGATGAGTGAAGTAAGGGCACCAAGGACGATGACAGAGGTAGAGATGACCCAGCGAGGAATGCGCTGGCCCATGTTGGTATCGCAGAGGAGAGTGACAAGAACCTCTGCGAGGGCAAACACACAGGTAAGTCCAAGAAGAACCAGGGTGATGAAAAAGAGTGCAGAGAAGAAGTTGGAGCCAGGCATCTCGGCCAAGGCTTGAGGGTAGTAGAAGAAGCCAGAGCTGAAGGTGGACAGAGGGTCGACCTCACCGGGGTTAATGCCGAGGAAGCCGACAACACCCATGACAGCCAAAGCTGAGATGATCTCGATGGCGGAGTTGCTGAGAGCAATGATGAAGGCATCTTGAACAGCGTTGGCGAACTTGTTGTTGTATGAGGCGTAGGAGGTGAAGTAGCCGAAACCAACACCAATGGAGAAGAACATTTGTCCAAAGGCATCTTGCCATACGCGAGGACCCTCAAGAGACTCGCTTCTCCAAGTGCCAACATAGAGTCTGAAGCCATCAGAGGCGTTGGGAAGGGAGAGGGATCGAATGGCGAGAATGCCAATCATGATGAGGGGAAGGGCCATGGTAATGTAGATGACACGGCCGGTGAGACCGACACCCTTAAAGGTACACATCCACACGACGAACCAGATCATGATACACCAGCCAAACGTCTCGCCGACGATACCACGGCCAGGATAATGCTTCAGACCACCGCCGTCATCAGCACCACCCGTAGCAGGAATGTTGCGAACAACCTCATCATTGAAGAAGTCCGTAGTATCCTGCCCAGCCCAAGGCAGCGGACTCTGAAACGACATCCTGAAATAAGTCATAGCCCACGCCAGAATTGGAACATAGTACCCAACAACACTAAAGCCGTTGAACACCATGCTCAGACCAATACCCTTGGCGCAATGGTTCACATTATTCCAGGCGATAACACAACCGCCGCGATAGGCCTGACCGAGGGTGATCTCGAGGATGAGGATGGGAATACCGATGAGGAAGAGCGCGACGGCGTAGGGAATGAAGAACTGGAGACCGTAGTTGTTGAACACGACAGAAGGGAAGCGCAGAAGATTTCCTAGACCGACGGCACCGCCCATGGCGCAGAGGACGAATTGCGAGCGCGAGTTGAAGTTATCGCGACCGTCATCATCCTTTGCTGAGTCTGGTGCGAGCATGAGAAAGATTCTCTTAGCCATGCCTGGCTTCTGGCCCTTTTCGGCGACAGCCATGATTGCCTAATTTCTCAAATGGCTATTCACTAAGAAAAGTATGAGAAAATGAGAAGAACGAAGGTGATCGACCTCTCCACAAGGTGGATCGCATCCCCTCGATATATACCCCAGACCCAATATCTCGCCGAGACGCGTGCGATTACCAACACGTTCATAATTGGATTTCCCCGAGGCAGCCAAGACATCTCAGCTTGTTTGCTTCAGACCAATTGCCCTCGATCTTGGCGCAGACGAACCACTTTATATCACCGCCAAGCAAGCGCATCTCCAATCCGCAGCGCGCGCCAATGCGATACCCCATCTCGTGATATTCCCGCCAAGCGACAGAACAGGAAGGACAGAAAGAACCAACATTCCACGTCTCACGTGTTAGGGCCCAAGGATCAAAGGACTCGCCAAGGAAATGCCAATGTTGTTATCTGGGGTAGTGCTTATCGACGGACTCTGCATTCAGTAGGTGCTTTTGTCAGTGTCAACAATAGCGCCTTGGTTTTGTGAATGTAGCGTCTTGGGGTTATTTCCGTTTCCCCGTTTGCCGTTGGTATCCGAGTCGCCCCCTTTTCTTGGGTAGATAGGTCTTAGGTTTTGGAGATTCAGGTGAGTTGGGGTTTTGGATTAAGGTGTCTTGGCTGTTTCTTGGCTGATAGCAAACACAGATAAGCTGCCCGCTTATGCTTAAAAAATGGATTACGACATATCAGTCACTGCCAAGATGCTAATCAGAAAGACTCTGTCGGTTGAACGCGGCCAAAATGACCACTCGCCAAACAATTAGTAGCTTCGGGGGGCGAAGAGCAGGAAGATTTGTCCCTGATCATTCGCGTTCATCGTATTGTAACCCTAGATCACTTTTCTGGAAGGGAAGGTCGGTTGGCCGATGGTGTGAGCAGTCATGTTTTGTGCCAAGTATATTCGCTTGGCGTGACTGGGGAGACGTGACGCTGATGTAACGCTATGTATGAGTAAGAAAGAAACGTAAGCGTAAACGAACATTGGAAGAAAAGAAGTGGAACAATTGTTGCCTGATAATTCAGTTCCTGCATTGATGGAAATGCGTGAGGTTAGAAGCTAAGCTTTCAGCCTTGCGGAGAACACATCAAGTTTCACTACATGCGAACATGCTTGTTCAAGTTCATGCTGATTGGTTTGGTAGTATGTAAGAGAGGAAGATTGTAGATTTATGCAGAGCGCCAACTCTTGGGTTTTGCGTCTGGTTTATTTGCTATGCTTCTAGAGAAATATGTTCGTAATGCGTATGCATTCAAAGAAAACGTACTCCGAGAGTGAAGATGAGTATACTTTAGTCGAAAGTCTTGCATAGAAATATCAAAAGAGGAGACAGCGAATAGAAAAGAGTGAAGATATGATGAATTCTTGCGCACATCTCAAAATTACCAGAATCCAGGAATCGGGTTGATAAGGCTGAGAGTAGCCATATCACTCATAACCCATGGAGGATGCTCGGGCTTGGGAGGCTCAGGACCATATACAGCCTTCATAACCGCAACAAATATCGTTGATCCCAGACCGATGTACGTATATGTCACTAGCAACAGTCAGCTGCATAGCCTTTCCTAAGATTCCGCGAGACTTACTTTCATGTCTCCGGAAGTGGCTATCAAACCGGTCCGACCACCCTGAAGATTGTTGTTTACGCTTTTTGTCGTCACACTTTTGTCTGCGTGGCGAATGATAACGCTGTGTCTGTTGAAATCTGTACGTAGACGTCATTCCATTCTGGAATCGGTGGGTTTGTTGTCTTAGTGGGATCGCACATGGAGCTTTGATCAGCAGGCGAGGTATCATGGACGAGAACATTGTGGGGTTGTTTGTGGTGAAAAGAGGTTCGTATATGTGGTTGACGGATTTGATGTGATTAAAAACGATGTGAAGGAGAGGTTGACCTGTGTTTGTCTAGCAGAAATAATATTTGCAAGATCAAGCCTTGTTGCCTCATGAGGAAGATTGGGGGCGCCATCTTATATACCTTCAAGCCCTGTCAAAGAGTCACAATTAGGTTTTCTTTGTGAACCTTATATTGCCTCAGTTGGTCAGAAATCTTGGTATAATAACTAAGTTCCGAGCCAGGTCCGTCATTTGCCGTCAGGTTTGTTGATGAGAGCTTAAATCAACACAGAGAACTTAGTAACTTTGACTCATTGAGGGAAGGAAATCTGAGAGTAGGTTTGGAAATTTGCTGTCTGGTGACTCTGGCAAACTCAAAATTTGCCGGCAGGAAGTCTATGGAAGTTAACTTGGATCAAGGTGTTTTCCAACTCAATAGATGAACTACCTACAGATATGCAATAGTGTAGTCTACTCGCATTCACTTCGCAATCCATATATATGCAAAGATTGGGTCAATATCTGTCGCTTCGTCTACGTAGTCTAACCTAATCTCTGCCTGAGATGAACCTTATCACGTCCCCTATCTCATACACGCACTGAAGGTCATGGCGTACCTTACCCGGGATCAACAAGTCACTCCCCCAGAAACTAAAGAATACCCCAGCATCTCATCAGATACGAATAATAATACGGAAATAAGAGCCTAGTGCCCCATTTATACTTCAGCTAATGCAGGGCGGGCTGTGGGATTTAACTCCGTGACCGAAACTCCGCTCCGCACGTTCAGCTCCGCAACAGCCTTGCATATAGATATAGGTATATATATATATTGTTTAACTTCCATGCACGACATCACTAACTACCATTCAATTTATATCATAATAAATCTATCTAATCATGGGTAAAATCGCCGTCGCCGGTGGTTCGTCCGGTTTGGGCCGGACAATGGTTGATGCCCTCGAGGCAGCCAAGACTCACGACCACATTGTCCTATCGCGGAAGGCTACTGGACCTGAGACACGGGCTGTCGACTACTCTGATGTAAATGGTTTGGTTTCGCTTCTTGAGTCTGAGCAGATTGACGCGGTTATATCAATGCTTCCGATCGATAATGATGAGAGTGGACAAGCTCAGTTGAATCTCATCGAAGCGGCGGAGAAGTCAACCTGTACTAAGCGATTCTTGCCGAGTGAGTTTGGGATGGTCTACACCAAAGAGTACGTATCAAGCTTAATTTTTGCGACATGTATAATTTGGCTAATGACTTACTAGCAACATCGCCCATGTCCCTTCTTACCAATGGAAGCTCAAAACAGTAGACGCCCTTGAAAAGACCAACCTAGAGTTCTCTCTCGTCTCAATTGGCTTGTTCCTGGACTACTGGGCCGCTCCTCGCATACCCACCCATATTCGCGCAGCAAACATAATTATCGACCCCGAAAACAACGCAGCAGTAATTCCGGGAGATGGAAACACTCCCGTCGTCTTCACCCACTCGACAGATGCTGCAAAGTATACCGTCGCTCTTCTCGACATCCCGAATTGGAAGCGCAGATATGCTATCGTCACAAACCGCATGACTCTCAATGAAGCGGTTAAGTTGGCTGAAGAGGTCAAGGGTGTCAAGTTTGACGTTCAGTATTTCTCTGTGGAGCAGATGAGGAGTGGTGAGAATGATTTGACGCCAAGTATGAAGAAGGCGTTGCCGGAGGAGATGCAGAGTGGTATGAAAGCGATTCTGGCCTTATCTGGAATTGGAATGGCTACAGGATCGAATGATATCCAGGGAATTGATGATTTGGTGGTCAAGTTTCCAGATATCAAGCCTGTCACTGTTAGAGACGTCTGGGAAGCTTGGAAATAGAGCTCAAGGATATCGGGAATCTATTGTGAAAATGATAAGAGTAGCTGATTTGGGAATGCTCATATATAGATAGTATTATCTAGCCACTAAAATCCCCACTGGCGACACCAGTTTCTCATCAGCTCGGGTGTAATCGTCCCAAGGTCTCTCATCGTTGGACTATGACTCTTGGTCCTCTCCATACTGTACTTAACCGGCTGAACCTCCTGTCCCACCGCAAACAATCCACGATAAGTATCCAAAAGCTTAACGCCAGGGTTCTTATCAAAGTCCACATTCTCCTCCTTTGAACTAGCCTCCAACCTCTTGACCCATTCTCCAACACTCACCAACTTCATCCTGTCGCCGTAGAAGTCTTTCACTGCCGGAGCAATGTCAGACCAACTGGTGGCAGCAGGATTCACACCATGAAAGTATCCAGAAATCTCCGAGATAGACTTCTGAACCGTGATGCCCGCAACGTCGAGGATAAGCCCTGAGATGTCCTCAATGGGAGTCCAAGCAATCTCCTGTTGGCCGCCGAGATGGTCAGGCAGGACTCCAAGATACACTGAGCTTGCTATCATGCTTGGAATCATCTCCTGACGGTTCCACAGACCCTTCTCTCCCCTCGAGCCCGCAATCTGTCCAACTCTCACCGAAACAGTAGAGACGCCGGATTGATCTGCAGCAGCGTCAAGGATGAGACTCGCAGCGAGTTTGGACCGCCCATAAGCCATACTTGGTAAAGTCAGGTCATGCAACGCCTTCTCTGGGACAGCATCAGGCGAGGACCATCTATCAACAGTTCCTATACTGGAAATGAAGATGATGGGTACGTTCTTGGTGGCTGCAGAAGAAAAGTCGACGAGATGTCGTACACCTCTAACGTGGCTCTCGAACGAAGACATGGTGAACTTGAAGTTCACAGGCCAAGCGTTGTGAATGACACGATCGACATCAGCAAGAAGAGAATCATACTTGGGCTGGCTCAAGCCAAGATCGGGAAGCGATAAGTCGGCGTGGAGGAACTCGACTTTGGAGAAATCTGTTGTCAAGCCACGGAATTCGTTGATAGAGGGCTGTCGAGATATGCCACCATCCTCACTCCTGTTCAGAGCGATGATCTTCTTGACATTATCCAAGCGGCAGAGCTGGTCAAGTATGTAAGCGCCCAAAGAACCTGTTGTACCCGTGACGATGACTGTTTGGCCATCGTCCAGAGGTACCTGTTTTCCGGTCCTGGGTGCTGGGAGATCCTTGGTGTACTTTGCGACCTGTGCTTTGATCTGATTGATCTCTTGCGTCTCCTCGTCGTCCTCACTGGCTCCGCTTCGCAAGGACTGGATATACTCAGCCAGCACCTTCGCTGTAGGGTTGCGGTAGATTACACGAGGTGTGATTGTCGAAGTCTCAACACCAGCTCTATGCAAAGAACCCCGTAATAGATTCGTCGCAGTCATCACTTGCAAGGAGTCCACACCAACAAAAAAGAAGTCCGTGTCAGGTTCGAGTTTCTCGACTCCAAGCTTGGTAACGAAAAGACTGATGATAGATCCTACCAAAGCATCGTCGTCACTAAAGTCAAGGGTGATGGATGGACCATCCTCAAGCATCTCAGCCTTCTCGTACAAAGCCGAAATGAAGTCAGCATACAGATTGACAGTCTTACCACGCTGCACAGTCCCCTTGTCAGCGCGGGCAAAGGGTAAAGCAGGGGCGGCAAAAGCGACAAGATTCGCAGCAATCCGTCCATGAGCCACGGTTTCAGCATTGGCCTTCTCGATCGCCGGCCAGATTTTGTCGAGCAAAGCTTTTGTCTCGGCTTCATCTCTCGGTCGCGCTTCTGCGATGGGCTCAATGATGAGAGCTGCCTGAAACATTCCCTGACCGGCGACAAGAGCAGATTTGACAAGAGGATGGTCCGAGACGATACCTTCGATTGTTAGAGGGTTCAGTTTCTCTCCATTCGAGAAGACAATGATATCGTCAGCGCGACCTTTGTATAGCCAGTGATCTTTGAGCGTTGGGTGAGGTTCAAAGATGTCGTTGGTACGCCATTCGGATAATTCGGGGAAATTGTAGAAACAGCCTTGGTTACCAGGATCCGATGCTTTGCGACGGACCACAAGCTCATACTCGTTTGATTCATGGCGTTGCCAGTCAATACCCATGAGTTCAGCGTTAAAGATGAAATATCGCCACAGCTTTGGATCTTGGGGACTATATGGTGTCAAAGGAAATAGTCTTTGTTCCGTCAGTCTCCGTCTAAATTGGGGTTGAAGGAGTACTTACTCAGTTGATGAAATAACATTCCTCAAGACAACGTCCCTATCTGCCAGCTTGTGACCAGCCTCGGTTGACAGGCTTCCTATAAAGTTTGTCAACAATATACACAGGTTGTAGAAATTGCACTGACTTACCTCCACCAGTAATAACGAGTTTGAGCTTAGCCAAAGCCCCCGTGCCCTCTTCAGTAGCTGCCAATTCATCGATAACAGAAGGGGGCAGCATTGCACCATCAGCACCACTGTGCTGCAAATAGTCCATGGCTGTATCAACATTCAATGGCTGATTTGGAAACGGCATAACGGCAGAGAGACCAGTGTATATGAAGGTCAAAGGGAGATACGTCCCTGCAGCATGATACATGGGCATCCCCATGAAGATTTTGCTCGCCCGTTCGACCCATTCATTGAAAGGATAGGGAGAACCATGGAACTTCGGCAGTTGGAGATATTCTTCCAAGGCGTACAGGATACCTTGGTTCAAGAAGACAGGCTTGGGAACTCCAGTGGAACCGCTCGTGTGAAGAACGACAAGGGGGTCCCATCGCGCCTGTTCGATAGTTCTGCTGTAGGGAAATGGCTTGGGAGTTACTGACAAGAGATGATCAATGCTCTCTATCATGGCAACTTCCATTGTTCTTTGATCGAGGCAGGGCTGCATAACCGATTTGAACGACTCGGTAGTGTAAAGGTACCGACAATCCGTAGCTTCGAAGAGCGAGAGCTGAACGGCGGGGGTGTTTCGTGGAGAGATGAAAAGGGCCTTGCAACCTGCTTTGACACAAGCCAGTAGAATGGCAGTGTATCTTAAGTCATTAGGGCCGATATATGCCACGGTTGGAACCTCGTCGTCTGAGGATTTGGTAACGGTTTTGGAGATGTCGTGGGCGAGGTGATCGACCGCGTTTGCGAGGTGGAGATGAGTCACAGGTTTCCAACCATCTTTAGGATCAGATGATGATAGAGTGTAGATAAAAGCTCGATCAGGGTCATTTATGGCAATCTCCTGGATTTTTTTTTTTTTTTTTTT
>JAAQPG010000077.1:0-39713 GCA_013186905.1 Fusarium udum
GTCGATTTGGCCTTCCGTATCAGGGAGCGGAGCCGCATTTGGGCGAACCAAAAGATATAAGGCGACGACAAGGATGCCATCCCCCACGCAAAAGACAGCGCAGTTCAATGCAAAAGGGCAATACTTGGCTCATGATGATCGAAACATTCGCATCTGACATCACCCGGTTTCAAAAAGGCTGAGACGAAGCTTGCTCATTCGATCTCGAGTCTTGACCGAGTTCAAGAAATGAGGCTGTCGAGTACTGATAGACACAGATCATCAGCGATAATCATGTGAAGCCTGCTACTGTAGTGCATCGATGCTACTGTACCCTCGAGCACCTATTACGAGGATCTAGTGGGACAGCGCCTAAGGCTTTGCTGAAACCTCGTCCACTTCAACAGCTGCAGTTGACTTCTGTGCGTTTAGTGCATTGTCACGCGGCACGAGCCGGCCTTGGATTAGGCCAGGTCAGTTACACTGCATCCTTATAAGATAGGTAGTTTAATCGATGCAGGACATTGCCATGACCATTCCTGTATCCGTAGGTTTCGGTTGCCTTCCCTTTGAGTGCTACGCTGACACGTATCCATGTATCACCTCGAGGTCCGACCGGCATTAGAGAGTGCCAGATCCTCAAATGCAGGCGGCCTCAGACATTTTAAGTAACACTCCATTATATTGATTGACAGGCCTCAAATTCACAACCTCCATAGCTCAAGCGCTCAGTTCAGTTCAGTAATCTTAATCTTACAGGTAGGTCCCTAATGGAGCAATCCCCGCATTTATCCATTTGGGGGCGTTAACTAGGACTACACTATCACTTACACGGGCTTGTAAATTCAATTTACAATGCCTGGGCTTTGTGCAACCGAATTCACACGTACAACATGACTACTCTCGGGGATCCCAAGAACATCCTCAGCCTCTCTATAGACGTAATCTCCACCGCCATTTACAAGCATTTTTAGGAATCAATCACATGCCTAACCGCTACTGCATCCGCATGGATACTCGGCGGGTATTGGAGCCTGTTCCGCGTAAACTAGCGGTTGCCTTTTTTCTCTGCCTCGTCTATACCGCATGCGTCATCATGAGGAGTTCGGCGAAGTTATGTATCTGGCGATGATCAGGCAATTCGGAGACTTTCACAATCTCGGCATTCAACCTCGGAAGCATACACGGCTAATGCGGAATCGGACCTCGGGCATCACGTTGCGACTCGTGGAAAGCACGAGGTCTTCCGGGTTCCGAATGTCTGAGGGATCAAGGCGACTGCAGGATCAAGGTATCACGGCATGAGACTAGCAATGGCTCTAGAATTCTTCTAGAACGATTCTAGAAGCTCTGTAGAATATCATGCCATATCCATATCGGGTGCGTGTCCTCCCAACCAAGGGCACAGATGGTCCATCTTCCGAACGCAACGGCCAAGCTCGCTCAAGTGATGTGCCCGATATAGCTTCTTACTCACGTCTATGTAAGTGTGATATAACGATTATACTGATGTTAGAATTGACTCACAAATGTACTCAACATATCTCAGAGCTGGCTCAGTCTTAGTTCTAATATGTATGAGTGGAAATGTTTTGGTGGTTGAGCCTAGTATCGAGAGATTTGGCTCTCTATCTTCTCGTAAATAAGTGAATAAAGTCATGGCTAAATACTCTTTCTTTGCTTTATATCATGTCACGGCCCAAAATCTCTCTACGTTTAGTTCATGACATCTTAGTAGGGGTATCTTGTGTAGTTCTAATATTCCTATAATCCAGCTCTCGATAGAGATGCTATGATATCTTGACGCAGTATTCTCAAGGCCCTGACGCGCTGTCGTCCCAGGCAAGGCAACTTCTTCCCTTTAGCTTGACCCTATGATTATCTTGCTGTATCTCTTGCTTGGTATCTTTCTTGTTCTCTTCTTGGAGCTACCTCCAATGCCATAAAAGGGATAATTTCGTTTATAAGGGGAGGGTTTATTCGATCTCCATAAATATCACAATATTGACGAAGAAAAGATCTTTCCTAAAATGAATAGAATCACCGGCGTAGCAGGCATTTTACGACTGCGTGTTGGGGCCGCCTTGAGCGGAGCCTGCGGTGTTGTACAAAGCGCAGATTTGTGACAACACGCATTTCAGCTTTGATTGATTCATTTCCGTCTGATAGGCCAGTTCAATATTCCGCAAGATAGACATAAGAGCCTTGCTTTCTTCAATTGAGGGCGCTGGTCGAAATATGCAGTGCGCTTAATCTGGCCAATCAGAGAGGGCCGGGCAGTTCACGGCACAACAGGAGGGCAACCCAATTCGTAAATACGATTGACCTGATTGGCTGCCGCTGAACTCGCTGAAGTTCATTCTCAGTACTCTGTCCTCTCTCTGTCTCTTACCTTGATTTCACAAATACCTGTGCTTCACTTTTGGAAAAAGACTCTGTGGGGCTGAAACTGACTAACTCCCAAAGAACAGATTCTTTGATTGACTCTAAACACATCATTTTAGAGATACAAATTCAGAAGGTGCCCTTTTCAGTTCGTTCTCAAGTTACCTTACTCTTCAGTGCGGATTTGCCTGAGGTACAGTACTGCAGCAAGGCTAGAACAATGGAGCAGACCTGACTATGATACCTTCTTAGATATGGCGCCAATAATCATCCATGTACACTCTCAGACTGTTGATACTTCGCCAAAGCGAATAGCGTCAGTGTGGAGGAATTGTGCCTCAACTACCGGTACCACAGGTGTTCTCGCTGCGTTACAACATTGCCCCGTCAAATCGTTCCACGTTACTTCAAGCTCCATCTTGACAACTGGCAACTATAAGACGGATTTGAGGCCTCAAAAACTCTCAGTCCATATCTAGTATAGCCAGAGTGCTATTGGCCCAAAATTGTCAACTTGAGACATGTGCTATTGACTCCCGCATATCCGACGGCTTTTGCTATCAAACAAAATTAACAATCTCTAGTTTTTAATCAGACTCTTGATACACTCGCAATCCTTCATCCAACAGGCTCATCTACATATCCCGCAGCGATACCCAATGCCACCCAAAACAAGCTGCCAGCTCCTCTCACACGTTTCAGCGCAACTCAAATTATAACTAGACATGCATTGGACAGCCCATCAACAAGTGCATGACGCCGTCTGGCCTCCCATTTACCCGATTCGTCGCACCTCAAAATCCTACACCATGCAAGCTACACACTAACAACGTCAAAATCATGCCATGGCCGCGTTTCTAGCCATTCCGCACCATCCGCGACAGAAGACTTTGAATCTGCAGCCAAATTTTATGCGTCATGAAAATCAAACATATCTCGACTGCCGATGCATATTTTCTGGGTACGTTATCCAGCCTGCAGATGGAAGGCCTGAAATGTTGGCCAAGTGTCGCATTTTTGGCCCCCAATTTGACCCGACAGTTCGGTACGCCTAATGCAAGTGTCCAAATGTGGGGGCGGGAAGCGCGGGAACTCCACTTGCCGCTCTGTTTGCCGCTTTGTAATGTGATGTTGATGCCATCAAAGCCATTGCCAGCCTTGATTGTTTAACAATAGGTCATTTTGACCAATTAACATGTATCATTCTACTAGGTTAGGCATCTATTCATAACTCCGATACTTTCATCTGCTTCTTTCTAATAATCCCCCAACACCCGAATAGTACACAAACTGCCACCCATTGTCGCTGCATATGTAAAGCGGCATCAAAGACAATAAAAGAAATACACAATATGTACACGCTTGATGGGTTCAACATACAATCTGGGTAACCCACTCAGAGCGCTAAAACACGAGTAGCAAGTACATACAAAGAAGAGAATTAAAATAGCGATAAGGAATAGCAACAACACTCAGAAAGAACGACAGGAAATGTCAGTGAACTAAAAGAGCGACTGGGGTGCGAGGCTCACTTGGACAGAGTCCCTGGAACGTAAGAGAGGCGGTTTGCGCACAGAAATAGTGTTAGTGTCTTGATGGGCAATTTCTTAGGCGCAACCAGGTTGTACCGGGTATCCATTTTAGATACGGGGTCGGGGTAATGAGAGCAAACGGTCGTGCTGACATTTGGTTCTCACCCCTTTAAAACATCTGAAATAATTGCTCCGGGGTCCAGTCGTATGTCAAATAATCACAAAGTCCTCCGGTAATCCAAGATTTGGCCAATACACATGTTGAATTCGATACGGTGATAGAACGGGTAGGGTATGCTGTTGAAAGATCCATCCGTGTAGGGGAAGGGTGGGCAGGTTCAGGTCCAGGTCCAAGCTATTGTTCTGGCTGGTCCTATGGAAGTCCCACTTGGTATGGCATGAACCGAGACATCCACGTTGGCGCCGGTAGGCCTGGCTAAGTACTTGGAGTATACTAGGGGATGGACCAATACCTATCGAGGGTCTCGATATTTGTCTCTGACAGTCAAGAGTCGAAGTAAAATGCCCGGCATGGCATCTCTTAACTGTTCTGGCAGGACACTTCCATGCCAACATTGTTAGCTTACCAATGTGTATGCATGGAAGTGCCTTGCCAGATTAGCAGACATTGAGCTCATATGGGCGTGCCCTGTTACTCGGCGTTGGCCTTTTGCCTGCTGTCCAGGTTTGTCTTGACGTTATACTTTTCAGGAACCTCGAATTGGCGAGATTCTCCATTCCAGATAAGCCAGTTACCGGAGGATGCTATCTTATATCCAAGAGACAAGATACGGTCCTTGCGCTCTTCTGAGACAGACGGTAACTCAAAGTACTTCTCGTCCTCGTCTATCTTGTCATTACTGAACCAGTCGTTGGGGAAGTAATCCTCGGCGTAGAGCAGGCCTCGCATGGCAAAGTCCTCGGGCAACGGGTGCGGGAGCTGGTCCTTTTCCGGCAGGCGGAAGTGGCCACGGATCTCATACCCAGGCTCGCAGGAAAGCAAAAGGGTGTTCAGCATGATGGAAGTTAGTTTCCAGGGATACGCGTCCTCCAAATGGGATATGGCCGCTGGATACTGTGTCATGTGGTTCATGAAAACCAGGATGGAATGCACGAAGGGTAACGTATTGGTGTCTCCCCAGCGATAAAGAACTCGCGAAATCGTCCGGGTCGCAAAGTCAAGCGCAAGCTTGAATGTCTCGTCAGGGGTGGCCTCGGAAATTGTGTTCCCATCCATGGTGACGTCAGTCTCTTCGGGCTTCTTGGACATGGCCCGCATAAGAACATTGGACTCAGCACCGTACCCGAGTAGAGAACACGACAGAGCAATGGCAATATAGTATCTGCTGGAGTTAGTTTAGTTCGAATAACTTCTCAATGCCGACTGACCCTGATTCCAACCATCGCTTAGTTACCCGACCAATATGACCATCAAGTGAATCAATAAAGCTATTCGTTGACTCTGGCAGCTGGTCTTGGGACTTCCCAGAGAAGAGAATAGCATGAGCGCGCACAAATGCAGCATCAACAGGGGCAAGACGGGCCGTATTATTGTTCAGCACAGGATCAAACAACGTCATTATACTTTCTCGTGCGCTTGAAAAAGGAATGGGAACACAGAGGGACTTGGTGTAGTAGTACAGCTGCTGCAGGGCATTGGGGCGGGCCAAGATGGCCAAATGGTGATAAAGTCTACCCGTAGTAGGGGACTTATCAGATGCTTTGCTGTACCAGTGACGACTTACGCCAGTCCACACCTCACGGTCTCTGATATCGTCATCCTCAATGGCCATACGATATCTACCAAGGTCTCCAAGACACTCGATCCACGTATCCTCAAAAGCAGGCACAGTTTCGTATAGCAAGGCCATCATACTGTAAGCCAAGTACAAAAAAGTGAGCATGTGCTCTAGAGAGGCAGGGAGACGATGTCTGAGAAGCTCAAGAAAGGAATGAATGCCGTGTCGCCACATGCGAGCCGGCATAGCATACTTGGACGCTAACCTTCGCAGAGCAGGACTGGCAGAGGGGTGTTGGCTTGCAAGAAAGAAATCATGATGCTCATGGAGGAGTGTCCGGTGAAGTGCAATCAAAGCCTGCCATTGTTCGTTGTTAAGCTTTGAATTGGCATCAGTGTTGGATGATTGGGCATTGTCAACTTCGATGCACTTTGTCTCAACCATGACCAGTCCTGCGTAGATGCCTTTGACCTCTGCGACAAGCTGATCTTGTGAGATGGGTCTTGTCTCCGGCTGACGCATCATCTTGGAGGTGGACTCATCATCATTGGATGAAGGACGGTTGACCTGTTGTGTGGCTGTCTGTGTAGGTCTGTTTGCCTTGGTAGGGCCTTGCCTGGGCGAACCAAGGGAGACAGCTCGCCCCTGACCCTGTGACTTTTGCTGAACACCATCATCGGAGGTCCAGAGCTGACGGCCTGATGTGTTCTGGTGGGGCCGACCCCCGTAGTCGTTCCCGTGGTCATTACGGGCACGGCTACGGCCTGGAGCGCTCGGCTCAGGCGACCGACGCTTTGCCTGGTGGCTATAGGCATCTCGGTCTAGATCGACCAGAGTGTCCGTTGTGGTCTGGTCCTCTGCGTTCCCATTGGTTGTGTCTGCACGTCGTTTCCTGCTATTGGAGTCCTGACTATTGGGTCTATTGGATCTGCAAGAAGAAGAAGAATGAGTATGTATATTGCTAGCAATGCAGGTACAGCGGTAGCACTGAACCGAGCTGGGGAGTGAACTGACCCCTTATGAACGTATAATAGTTGCGCTGCTTCCAGCGTCGGCCACTTTTCCTGATGCTCCTGATCGGATTTGGCGTGATCGAGCCAAGCATCTAACGTCTTGATTTCGTCGCTGCAGATATCGCACGTAAAAGAGTCTGACTCTGCCTTGTCCTGGCGATCGCGAGTCCTCAGATGTCGGACCCATTTGTCCGTAATGCCTGCCATGTTAGGCTATGACAAAGCATGGGAGACCGTGCCGAGCCCAACCGGCGCGCGCCTGTAAGTGAAGGGAAAGAGGGAGAGCGCGAGAGGGAGAGAAAGAGCTAGAGAAGATCGTGAGCAACTGTCAAATAAAGAGAATTCTGCAGTACAGAATTCGGTCAACCATAATTGTGCTGTGCTTGTGACAGAGAAGGAGAGAAGGAGAAGCCAAAGGTTAGATCCTCAAGGGATACAACGCATGTAAGAGACAGGGCAACAGGTGGAGGAAGCAAGACAATGGCGGCGGGCGGGTGCGAATGTGGCCCCTGATTCTCGTTCAGGCTGCCTGACGTTATCCACCAAGGTTCCAGGCTTGACAAGCTTCGCCATTGGGGGGGGTTGGGGTTCCATGGTTGGGAGCTTCGATTGGAGGGGGTCCAGTCCAACCAAGCAGCCACAATTCTCATGGCTGGGCTGCTGGGCTGATGGTTCGCAAAAATTATGAAGGGAAACAAGGGTTGAGAGTATCGGATAAAAGGCTGGGTTCAGTATCTTACCTGCTGATATGTTCAATCTGAGATGGTGGGAGCGTTTCTTCCCTTGCGAACGAAATGCAAACAATATGCAAGTCGAAATTTTGTGATATCGATGATGACCTAGAGGAGGGTGGGCTCAAGGCTGCCTGGTTCGCCAGTTTCGGTTGCCTTATTGAGGCTCTGCGGCACCATTAGTATCAAATGCCCCTCATCAAAGATATCCTAGCTTGTCGCGTTCATTTTGCAATAGTTAACGTACCTCGTAGACCTTCAAAAACACAGCCAAGTTGCTGCGTTTCCGTAACACAATAACGTATAGATGTATATCAATCTTCGAACTGCAAAACAGGCATAATTGGGTAAAGCGGTTGGTTAGCTTCGTGGGAACGTGCCACTGGCCAGCGATAATGTAAGAACCATGCAACGACGAAAGTAGTATTCACTACTTTCGCCAAGGACGTAGGAAGGTGATTAAATGAGTGGTGGTATAAAAAATGGCCCCAGTAAATTGACACAATTGTGGCAGCTAAATCTTTGAATATAGAACATATAACTTGAAGAAAAGCAACTCCGATATATATAACCAAGCACATTTCTTCGATTCTATAAGAGGTAGGGCGAACCACAACTCAGGAGCCACTCGCTCGACCAGGGCATGCTTCACGCCCGGTCTATTGTACCCTTCACTTATTGAAAGGCACATTGCTGGCCTGCCCTGTCTGTCATCGGTGTTTGGGGTGGGTTGAAAACCACCCCTCTGAAGAATTGTCCATCAATCCGCCACGATGGTTCGCCATGGGATCTAGGACACTTACAAGATCTATTTGAAAGCCACCGCTGACTAAGTCCTATTTACAGTTCCAACATCCCACTTCATCTCGGAACGACAGGATGGCAGTTCTACAGAGTACGATATGATGTTTCTCTTGAGCGTATTCCTTCGTCAGCTTGTGGCTCAGATGGAAGCCTGTTCCATGTCTGCGATCACCAGAGCCTATGCTTCACAAGTCTCCAGCTCAAACAATTCACGAGGCTTCGCTAAGCCAGAAATCAAGGCTGAAGTACGAAAAGTGTGATACTCACCAGACTCATTCGCACATGACTCATTCACGCTGTAGATCCTCTACCGTGAGGCGCGGTGAGAAGCTGGATCTGTCATTTTCAGCTCCGTTGGGTCCAATATTGGATGTCACCAATCCAGACAGATTGGGCGAGTTTACCCCTTTTCCCAGTGATCAAAAACACGGGATGAACCAACCTCAGAGCTGAACCAGTGTTCTCAGAGCTCGTTGGTGCCAACGATGATATTGGATATCATCTATCAACAAATGCTCGCATCAAGGAGAGCGGCACAAGCATGATGCTGGCATCCAAGTCCAAACAGAGAGGACCAACGTTTGATGCATAGCCAATAGACCCTCAAGCGAGGGTCTTTCAGGCGGCTGGCAGGTGCCTATTCGGCCTTCATAAGAACTCTCAGGAAAGACGAGGTTGGGTGAAAATGTTGCCTCCTTTAGGTAGATACGGGATGAGTCGACTGGCTGGGGCGCAGGCAGAAGTGCTGTCGTGTGCTCTCCTCGCGATCCTCAGGCTAGAATGGTTGAAGTGAATGAGAAAGCTATTGGGATTTGGCTCGGTCGATTTGAGGTGAGAACAGGCGCGGGTTTTAAATTCAGGCCTCCCACGAAGCAGCGCATCGATGGGTGTGGTCTCGGTAGTTGTGTGTTGGCGATTCGACGCGAATGCGTGGAATATATGCATTGGGCCGTAGAATGATTTTGACAGAACGCCACTTTGGACAACTGGCATCGTCAACAATTCGCCATCAACAACTCATCATCACAAATCATGATTAGCAACCCAACAGGTACAGGGTATGGTAAAATGGCTGATTACCGATATGTTTGTTAGTAAGTTGACCAACTTGATTCATACCGGGGCGTCGGGGTCCTACTCCGTCATCCATATCTAAGCGGTAGTGTCTCCCCACGTTCCGGAGACTGCCCTGCCCTGGCTGTGGAAGGATTCACATCCCGGATAACGTGGCTTTCGCGCGAAAGGCACGAGCAGACGAGGCTCGAGCTTCCAGATGGAAAGTCCTAGGTAGTTTCTAGAAAGCTTACTCCTGTGAAGCTACCCCATGCACTCCTCCCGATAGCCCAATGACTGTCGATCATAACATTCTGTAGTAATCTCACAAGGCTGTTGGAGTCATCCCCCGCATGCGAAGCACCCAATCGGTACCCAATACGCGCCCGCGCCTTCAATCTCCCCAAAAGAATAAGTAAGACCTAGGCAGGTAGCTTGACAAGGCAACCAGGTGGGTAGGAAAATAACCTACACAGCAAGTTGAGCTGACAGAAATATTCAGTGGTGATCTCAGCCAAAAGTAGCTACAGTAATTTTGTCAGCCGGTTTTATGTGTGGATTATATTCCAACCCACCTGGCAACCTTGTGGAATGCAGGCAGCAGAGCCCCAATTCCTCTTATATACAGCCCTTTCCGTCACTATGAGGAAAAAAGGAGGTCAGATGTTGGTGATGACATTTTCAGCTACACAAACAAGGGCGGCAAATATGCATTCGTTGGTTGTCGTGTGTTGCAGGTTAATTTCATGGTGTTCTAAAGTTCCAGCTGCCTTAATTGTAATAGGAAGTCAGAGGCGCTGTTTGGTATTAATGAGGAACTGGTTTCAGAAGGATCGTCATTGGCTATGCTAGACGCAGGTCCCGAGACAGACGCCTTGGTGCCTTGACGCCGGTTCGCGGTCTAGTATGTTGAGGCTCAACTGAAGAGTTCGTGTCTGTCGTAGCACACATACTACCTGGTGACATAGTGTGCGCGATGTACACAACAAAGGATTAAGTTGATGGCACTGAAATACGACATGTGCCAGGCGACGGTTGCAAAGAGTATTCCCAGCTGACATTGTCAGCCCAGAGAGCGTCTTTGCGCATCCATCACATCGGTGAAACCGAACGAGGCAACATGGCTTAAGGGGCTGAAAGACGAAGTGCAGGCATGATCAAGCCTTGGGACGGATGCTTTATGTCATGCTGCCGTTCAGGATCTGGTGACGATCAAGAACTTCAACACCATCATGCAGTACTTGGCTGGAAATCTGAGAGTGCGGATGATTGGCATTGGACTATACTCCAAAGTTACACAAACCATATACTTGAGAGAAATTCAGTCTTGCACGACATGTTTATGTGAGCACCAATGTTGTCCATTGTCTTGTGACGATGACCTTGGATGAGATACTCTGTGCTTCTTCCCGAGGTTACACAATTACACAAATGACCATGTAAACATCAGCCCATAAAGGATCCGAAAGCACTGGGGAACTGCATATGGGGCCTCAACTACAAGTGATAAGTTGTATCACAACGACCTGCCGCAGTTCCATATATCCTCAGCCTCTCGGCGGCATTCCCAGAGCTTCACACTGCACAGTCCCATGCGTTGTACTACCAGCTTATGGATACCATTGTTCTTCACGTTCTCTCATAAGATGTCACGATTCCGCTTCTCTCTTCTCTCCTCCTGAATATGTCTGATTCCTGATCGCTCCCGAGATACGGGAAGTGTGTAACGTTTCTTTGTGCACTGTTTCCCCAACCTCGCCCTGTGAGGTCAAAGTCGTGAGATCCTGCGTTTTCATCTCGCAAGCCGACACATGTTTGTCTTTGTGCTTCTCTATTCACTTCCCGATTCAGATACCTTTTCGTGCACTTTTCTTACCCCGTGCATTATTGCTGGCCTTCCGTTCCCGTCCCGTCGGTTCCCTGCCCTAGCTGCCGTCTGTTAATCACTTCTAATAGCACTTTCAAACGCCATCTCTATGCATTTCTAATAAGGCGACTGCTTGGGCTGCTTTTTGAGCCTGCATCTGAAACGAGCGTTTAATCGACGTCGACAAATATGCGATATATCTTGTTTTCTCTGTGAGTATTCACATTTCCCTTTCGCCTAACACTAGGCGAGTGGTTGAGTTTACGTGGTATTTGCTTTTGACAGCTGCAGTTCCACCGCCCTGTGCAAAGAGTCCCTCAGTCACGAGACAATTGGATAATATGGAACCGCCTGGACGGCAACAGGCATTAGTTTGTTCATCATGTCGTTACCATTGGCCTGCTTGAAGCCGCTTACACGCTCATAAATGGCCCTCAGAGCGGTCTGCGAACAAACAACCCAATATAACAACTTCTGAGACTCTACAGCTTTCTCGATCCCTGCATAGGATACCTAAAAGCAACCTAACGCTTGAAAATTGTTGTATCTTGAGACAATTATGCAGCGAGCCTGCCTGCCTTACATTTTGCCTGCCGGGAATCGAACCAAGGTTGGTAAGCCTTACAAGGCAAATGCATCGTGGGGACTCTTTGCGCCTATCATGGATGGACATTTAAAAAATGACTTTGAGGAATGAGCAAACAGCGCGTGGTGAGGAGACCCATTGCTGTTGGTACCTTGAGTTGGGCCAACGATGAAAGTGTTGGCCTTGGTCAGTTCGTATTTGATCCACGTCAACGTTGGGCCTGCAGCCATCAATCAATGTGAAAGTGTAAATGCTGCGAGGGTGACGAGGTTGGCATATGAGCGGGCGTTGGCAAGCGAATTGACTTCAAGGCAAACAGACGCAGTTTCGGCCTGAGGTCCACGCGCACAATGTCAATGACGACTAAGCGACTGTGTGATAGTGGTACGTAGCCGACTCTATCAATGTGCGACGTTTGAGTTACACATCGATGTTGCGTTGCGTTCGTTCGCATGAAATTACTACCGCGCCATTGAATCCTACGCCACGGTCATGATCCTGCACATGTGCAGTGAAGCTAGCCAAGGCTGACAGGCTAGAAACATGAGGCCTGATGCCACTCATACACCGAAATTACAAGATCAGCCCCAAGTATCAATGATGCTGGAAGGACTGCTACATGTGCATTCAGCCAAAAACACTTTGGAGATAGCATCACGCAGACATGACACGTCCAAGACTTGGATGCCCGATACTAGCCATGTCGACGTCAAAGGCTCGTGGAAACACGCAATATGTTTGACTTGGCGTCAGGTAATTGGATCATCATGAATAATGGTTGTGCTCTAGCTTATCTTGTTGACCCTCCCAAGGCAGGGCAATGACACAATGTGATCGGCCACACATTGTCCATCACAGCAATCTTGGACCAGCAGTGAGAGTAGTCATCTTCGATTTTAGGTCGAAGCCCTTTGGGTACGGTAGAAAACATCCTATAATAGGACTTGAGCCTATCTGTATGCCTATGCCTGACCACCCAAATTGTATGAGGGTCTGGTTTCCGCGATATTGAGCATGGTGAAGAAGAGATTGGTAAATGGACAAACCGTAGACTTGGGTTCTATTGTAAATGCCGATCATGTCATTTGACTTGAGAAGGGCTTGTGTCTTGGGTGTTAAACATGTTGTTGGATATTGTGCGTGGGAGCTTAGGGCAAAGGAAGTCGTGAATTCTCCGTCTGCAATTCGTAAAACATACAGTACTGAATCTCCTAGCCGCCCAGGAGGAATCATTCGATGTGATCGTACACCTCTAGTCGTCTTCTGTCCAGGTCTACCAGATATGCACCTCGCAGCCAGTCCCCCTTTTCATGAACGAAACGCCTCGTACTTCTCGGCCATCTCTCTCTTCTTCTCAACTCTCGTAATTGTCTCAGCATCATATACATCTTCAAGAGATTTCCCACCTTTGAAGATCTCCTTCTCATGTCTAGTGGCTTCATCCTTGGTCATTAACACGAGATCGTGAAGCTTCAGTGTAGAACACTTCTGGATGTTCTTGCCCTCACCCAAGGTCGTGATACTGGAGCCGCTGGGCTTCTGCCACCGGATAAGGACCAGCTTGGTGGGGATACCAGTAATGGCACTTCGTCCCTGGTAGAGCTCCTCAGAAAGGAAGGCAACATCACCGACAGTGATGGGGACCTTGAGGCCTATTTGATCACCCTCATTACCTAATCGTGCCAACTTCTCCTCATAGCTCTGCAATGTTGCCAGCATGCCCTCGTACATCTTTTCCCGGCCCTTGGCAGGTACATAGTCTAAAGGATAGCCTGTAATGCTCAGAATGACATGGTTCGCCACTGTAAGGCCAAAGATGGCGGGCATCGTACCGAGTACGGGAAGAATTCGAACGCGAAAGTTGGGCATGGCAGCGAGATCGCCAACAGAGCCTTTCTGGAACTCCTCTTCAGGTAACGGGAGAAGCTCAGCTTTACCAGCACCTGATGTCTCCGTAGAGTACACAACGGGGATGCCGCTTGTGATACCCCTCAGCTTCAGCTTCCTTCGTGTCGCCCTTGAGAGCCCATCATCCTTACTAGCCCCAATGTCTCCCACAATGATTCTTGTAGGGTCGCTTTTGCACCCTGCGCCCATGGCACTGATGACTGGTAGGTTGTTCTTGTAGCAAAATTCGAGAAGCGAGACCTTGGTCTCGATGTTGTCGATGGCATCGATAACAAAGTCAGGGGCACGTGCATCTTCGCTCCAGGGCCGAAGCAAGCGCTCTGCAACACCCTCATTGAACTGCTCCTGTCGCAGATCGAATTTAACCCATGGTGCAATGGCAATCAAGCGTCGTTCCAAGCATTGAACCTTGGGAATACCAACATCAGCCAGTGTAGCGACCGCATGTCGGTTCAAGGAGCTCAGAGTCACTTGATCAAAATCTATCAGCCTGATTTTCGAAACACCAGAACGAGCAAGGGCTGCTGTGCAGTGAGAGCCAACTCCTCCGCAGCCAACCACAATGACGAACGAGTTCCGTAGCTTATCAAGACCTTCGTCTGTCAAGAAGACCCTGTTCCTCGCCAGTTGCTCGAGAATTAGCTCTTCATCGAAGTCACCAGCTTGTGCTCGACGGGCTAGAGCTTGATTCCTTGCATCCTCCTTATCAACTGGTGGCGCTGATGAGCCACCAAAGTTATTTAACTATAATCAGTCAGTAAAGGCGGTTTAATAAAGTAGGTTCGAGGTCAGTACAGGTTGAATGTTAGGGTCATCAGCAGGAATTGAGCTCTTCAGTTCATGTACTCTCTCTTCGCGCTCCAACGCTTGATAGCCGAGTAACAAAGAAGCTGTAGTAGCTGCTGAGAAGACAGCAGCCGCGACAAGCTGAAATCTTGGGTTGGAGAACGTGTCCGATGATAAGAAGGAAGACATTTTAAACACGATACCGTGATAAAAAAAAAAACGTCGACTGCTCTCACACTAACAAGTACATTTTAGTCTTCACGATGTGCTCAATCTGATTTTCAAGATCTTGGCAGAGAATGACGTCTTAGTCAGCAATTTGGAGCTCCAATTGGCTCAATTTTCCAATCACCATATACCATTTCCTCATCATCCAAAGACTCGAGATACCATCATTTTGACGACAATCTGTAAACTATAGCAATTCAACAACGATTATACCGAATAGCCGAAATACGCGATCCATAGATACGCAGGCGCCATGCGTCACCGGCTTGTTGGCCGTCATGTTCAGGGTTCAACACCTCAAATACCAACACTTCGTACCCGATTACCATGTCTTCGAACATTTACACATTGCACCCAACTCACCACCAACTCAAGGCCGAACCTCCCCTTCCTTGCGATTCCAGTAGCCACCAACGGCGTTAGAACCTTTACCACCGAGAGAAGACAATGGCTGAAGCACGAAGCTAAGCTGGCGGTACGATACACTGCTTCATTTTGGGGTCTCTTAGGCTGTTTCGGCGTGATTTGGTTCTTCGTCAATGAGGAGAGGTTGGAGCAGGAATATCCCACACCACACGAATGGGGCTGGATGACGCGGAAATTCCTAAGGGACTCAAATGACAGCAAGGCACCGAAGAATGGCGAGACCAATTGGCCTTGGTCGTTCGAGCTGGCGCGAGGATTGGTGTTGAGGTTGGAGGATGCAAAGGTTGACGGCCAGGGTGTTACGAAACTTACGGATAGAGTCGATCCTGAAGCGGAGATCCCTGGGGAATTCAACCCCTGTGATATCTCTGGCAAGACCGAGGAATGGAGGAGAGGTTACTTCGAGGCTATTATGCTGGCTGCAAAAGGCGCGGAACATGTCGATGGATGGGTCCGCGACCTTTCTCGCAACATCATCTCACCACCCGAATTTGTTATTGGACCCTCCAACCCTAGACCTGCGCCAATACCTCCAGGACAACCACATGCGCCCCGTGAAGAGGACTGTGAAATTGCTTACCCCAGTGCTGATAACTTCTACATGAAGATCCTGGGCACCAAGGGCTTAACTTCCCGACAGAAGCTCGAGGCAACACTCGAATACGCTAGTTATCTGGAATTCAAGAAGCAATTTGAAGGCGCTGAGGCGCTCTACCATTTGGCTCTCGCAGAGGCTACCCAGGGAGTCGACATGTCGCAACCCCCTTACAACCCCAAGACGTTCGTGCTCAATGAGAAGGCCGGCTTGCCCTCACAAAATGTCCTCGATGCCGTGACTGCTATGGCCAACTTCAAAGCACGTAGCGGAAAAGTCGACGCTGCTCTCCCTATTTACCTCTCTCTTCTCAAGTCTCGCCGCTACTTACCTAACGACCCTCCTCCCACTACTCAATTAAAGCCAAAGTCTCACTCCATCTTCGACAAAGTCGTCAAAAATTTCTCCCAGGCCGATTATCCACCTCCACCACCAGATGGTACCCAGCCACCCTGGCGCAGCCCTCACGAACGCTGTCAGGAAGCTTCCCTCAGTCTTTGGATCGGCGAGATCCTCTTCTCCACATCATCTAAGGACGACGGCCTCTCGTGGACGCGTGACAGTGTTGACGTTGCAGAGGAGCAGCTACGAAACATGGATCTTCTAACTGCTGATAAGGCCGCGAAAACTACCTGCCGCGAGTGCTTAAGCGCAGGCCTCGCCAACTGGGGTAAAATGGTCAACAGGCTTGCCAAGGAAGAAGAGCTCCAGCAAGCAAATGATTCTACACAGTCGGGCGTATTCTCCTTCTGGAGCGCCACCCCACCGAGTGCTGAAGACCGCTGGACAGCAGAGGAAGCTGTGGTCAGGGAGCGTGTGAGGAGGACAAGAGAGCTGATCGAGGACCTGACACCAGCTGGGCCCAATATAGCCTCACTCTTCAAAGCGTAAAATAATGTAAAACAAAACTTGTATAACGTGGGTATACCAGGAGCTGCAGAGGATTTCGCCATATCTTTTTAGCCGCTGCTCGAGACTTGAGATTGGTTCTAGTCTATTTCTAATGAAAAAGATATCCCCTTTCCATCATAAACTCCGCTCCTGGTGTTCATCTGTACTCTCCCCGCACATGTACGATCCGACGATGGTCCATTCTTCATGCAACTCCGTCATGACTTCAGTCCTCGTCATCAGAATCTTCGTCGGGTGCCAGGCCAGTCTCCGTAAACCTTTTCCAGCGTCTCATCTGCTTGATTTCTTCCTTCATCTTCTCGGGATCAACGCTTGTGACCTCTGGCTTGACCTCCTCTGGCATTTCACTCCATTTCTCGTCCGTGATGTCCGTTGGTCGACGCTCTGCAACAGCCATGTCAGGATTGACAAAGTTAGGAGTAAGGGCCACTTCTTGCAGGTAAGCAAGCGCTGGTTCGAGAGCCTTGATGAGGACGGTTTCGATGAACTGGTTTTCTCCGCTGGAGAAGCAGGGGCAGCCAAGGGGCTCGATTAGAAGTGATGGGTTTCCTCCGGGCATCGCTAGGGGAGTGTCGAGAGGCTCCTCTGAAATGAGATAGCCACGAGTGCGCTAAGACAGTCAGTGATTTGCGGAACTATAGCTTTTATCGGGCGTGGGCTGTACCTTTGCTAGGAACTCTTTGAATTCAGCATTGACGAGCAAATCTGTTGGGAAAACAGTACCCATGAAGAGCATGCCACCGAGTCGCTCGCTCCATTGCGCCCAGTGCTTCTCGTTCTCAAAGAACTGCAAGACAACCTCACAGCTTTGCCCAATAGCAATGATGTCGACCTTGGCATTCTTGTTGACTTCAAGAACCTTGTTGAGCACAGTCGTCATGTGCGCCAAAGGCGTCTCGCTTCCAGGAATCTCGTTGAGTTCCTTGATGAAACGACGTCCAGAGTGCACCAAACTGAGAAGTGGAATATCAGTTGATGCTTCTATGGTGAGAGCACGCTGTTCTTCAGGCCACCAGAATCGCTGGCCCATATTGGCCAGGACAACACAAGGAGGTTCGGGGTTATTGGGGCTGGCAGCCTGCTTAGCAAGTGCCTGAACAACAGAGATCATGGTTCCTTTCGCAAGCCCACCAGGCCCATTGGCGACGCGGCCAGCAATCCATCCCAGGTCTTTAGTTGGCTCGCCAAGGACGACGACAACGCGGGTAGTTTTGGCAATGTTGGGGGTGAGGAAGACTGGGGATTGCTGTTTGTGCTCGGGCAAAAGGTGGTATTTCTTGAGACCTTCTTTCTCGAGTCGATCATGGACTATATCCTCCAGAGCCACTAGAGTACTTCAGTTAGTAAAGCTGCCTTAACCCGGGGCCACCAAGACCAGGCACGTACTGTTGAAGTGGAAGCGTTGGCGCTCATTGACGCGAGAGTTCTTGCTGCTGAAGAACTTGTAGTAACACTCCGGGTCCTCGATAGATCGGACCTCATCATCATCATTCACAAAATAGCTACTCTATGTCAGCGAGGCATCTTGAAGTTGTCATGGGTAGCGAACCCAAGGCCGGCGAGATCTCTCGGAAAGGAGACATCCTTGGGGAGGCCCGACCAACTTCTGAAAAACATAGTATCAGGTTGGGATGGTCTTCTAAAAGGTGTGAGGCTCTATAAGTGTCAAGTTGGGACTTTTCCAATATCTTTAGTAGATCGAAAGGGTTTGGGAGGAGGGAAATTGCATCTAGTAAGTGCTTGCGATTAAATACTCGGAGAAGTGTGAGAGGGGGTCATGGTGGCAGCTGCACGCAGCCGGCGGAGATACTGCTCTAACACTGTGATATTCTGTATGAAACGATTGCAAAGTGTTTGAGCAAACAAGAGATCAAAATAGGAGTTTCTCCGTTCTCGCGTCTTCTTTGTGTTTATTCGACACTCTATCTGCCTCATTTGATAGCAGCAGCTCTCCCATCACCAGTCCGGGCATATACAAACTACCTAGGTACCTAGGTATCTGCTATGCTACGAACCCGGAAGCTTTTGCAAGACTCAAAAGTCTCCTAAAGCACTACCTAACCATACTCCATATTCAGCCGCGTTTCTATCATAGCAAAGATTGAGGTGGGATATCTGTACGACCGTATCCTAATTCAGAACCGGTGCCTCACCAAACGCCCTAATTAATGCATTTGCCATGCCCAAACGCCATGCCAAAATAGCATTTTCAAGCAATACAAATTCGAAAACAAACCCTCAAGCCAATCACTGATTGGGGCCAGAGTTATAACGACTACGAAAAGCCTGGCTGATGCTGAAGCGGCTTCCTGCGCCCCTGTTCATATGACTGGCCAATGCCTCCTCCAATGCAGACTGTGTAACTGAGGCGTCTAAGACTGTGTGGTGAGCAAACTACACCAAGCGGGCTGAGGATAACAAGGCAACTTACCGTCAAGATCACTATAACTACTACCCATACTAGGCGTTCCGTCGCTACCTTCGCGTGAGTAACCCTTGCTTTGATTGCCCGGGCTACGTCCCGCCAGTTCTGCAGTTCGGCGTGGTGAGAGAGGTCCGGGCGTTCGCTGCTCCGTCGTTTTATCTGACTTATCCGGATTTTGCACCATGGCCGCAGAGCTGGCTGACGAGTCTGATGTGTGAGATTGATGAATGGCGGGCTTTCCGTGAGGCCTGTGATGCCTTTTGCCAGAGCTGCGCCCATCTCCCCTTAGCGTTGAGCCGAGGTCTTGTGCCGAGGTTTTGTTGGAAGGAGATGTATATGGTTGAAACGCAGGCTCTGATTCGTCATCGTCGTCATCCTCGTACTGTCCTCCATCAGGCTGCTGGAACCGAGGAGGTCGACGAATGATGCGAGATTGAGCGGGGCTAGACTCATCCTCTGACGATGTTGGTGAACTGTCCTCGGCTGGGCCTGGTGATGGGCTTCGTTCATCTGGCGCTAGTTCCGGTTGAGCTTCTCGATCGGGGGATCTTTGGGGGACTGATGATATTGGTAAGGATGAAAGACGACGTCGCTCGCCGGTCCGCGAAGCAAACCCTGTTCCAGGTCGAGGGGAAGCTGAGCCTCCGGTCATATCTCTCAGGACTGTAGTATTCGTCGATGGATTCCGCGATACAACTGGCCGTATTGATGCGTTGAGAGGAGTGCCAGTACCGCTTCCTGCCTCAGTGCGCGGCATGGGTGAGTCTTTTCGGATGGACAAGGCTGAATGTGTTCGTTGATGACCGGGTCCGGCAGAGTCGGCGCCTGGAACGGGCGATTGCACTGAGCCACGGACAGCGGCGGTAGCTTTTCGAACTTGAGCGCGGACCTGGGAAGCATGTCGTTCGGTAAGGTATGCTACTTGTTGGAGGAGGAAATCGACGGGAACTTCGAAGCGATCGGCGCTGCACCTCAGATGAGTATTGCCTGTATGATAATTGCGATAAGATCGACACCTACATTTCGTCCCCTTGTCTAAGTCAGCACCAATAAATATACACGAATGTGGTGAATACTTACAATCTATCTGCTTCTTTGCAGCTCCGGAGAGGATCTTCCATAATGCTTCATCTTTGACGGAGTCCCAGTTTACCTGTCATGCTTCTGGTTAGCTCTGCCATGATTGCTCCGATGCGCGCAAGGGCATGGGCATGATGGCGGGTGATTGACTGGTTGGATCAAGAGCTTCGTACCGGTGGCGGATCGACGAAGTCACCACGGGGCATAGGGACCCGGACGAAAATAGTATATGTTGGCTCGGCCATGATGCCGCGCTGGCTATTCAAGAGGATGAGTAGATGAAGAAGGTTGAAAGAAGCAGGCAACGAGCCGAAGCTCTAAGTTCATTGAGAGCTGCTGCAGGGATTCCGCGATCGGCTTATCGATAAGTTAGCTGCCGTTTTAGCGTGGTTCAGTGGAGAGTGTGAAACAGCCGAGTAAGGTCCGTACCTAAGGTAGATTTGATTCACGAATCCACTTGGAACTCAAGTTTGGTGTTGAAGGTCAGTTATACATACACTGACTGCAGTAAAAGTAATATTCCACATGACTTGACGTTTTTCGTGCAAGATTTTGCGTGATGGACATTCTGTTCATGTGGCTAAATTATTCGTCTTTTAATTCATGTACATGGTATTTTGACCTTTACCTCTTCTACCACGTTCATCCGATCGACTACTTTAGTAGTGACACCAGCTCAGATCTGCTTCTTTATTCGTCGTACTCATCGTTGTCACACTTTGCGGGCTTCTGTAGATAAACGATATACTATCGCTTACCTAAGTCCGCATTTGAATCCAATAGATTAGGTCTTCTTTCATATGTCCTTCTAATTATTATCTTCGTAGCATCCATCATAATACCAACATCTTTGTTTTCCAGATTTGTACCTGCGTTTGGGGTAACACAAGCAGTACCGAGCCGAAGAGGCTCTTGTATGCGTTGAAGCACTGAAAGTACCAGTAATCTTACCGCCAGGCTCTTATAAACTTTGATTTGTGCTTGTGCCAATGACTGAGGGGATATGATATCAGTTGGCAAGAAAGACACGAACGAAGTTTCAGTTTGTTTTAGGGTAGCTTGAACTGATAAGCTCGATCTGAGCTCACATCTGACGACAAATTGGACAGCTACCTTACCTACCTACCTTAGGTATCTATCTATAACTACACAGAGACATGGAATGGAGACTCCGGCTGCCAAGGTAGGCTTGTTAAATAACACGAGCCTATATGACTTCTCAATATCCATACCCTTATCCGTGCTTTGAGATGAAAGGTCTCAGTTCGCGTTGACTAACCGAGTGCCGTACTTACTAGCTTGCCAACGTTACACTCATTGTTACCCTGTAACTGTATATGGATACACTAATAGACGACGGCAGTCTGATTACACCCAAACGGCACCTGATTTTCAGGTCGAAACACCCTACACGACTCAGAGAAGATGGCATTATCGATGCTTGACTCATGAGAGCCAACATCAAGAGCATGTCGTCAGGACCAACCCCCTCGACCTTACCCAAGGCGGAAAGGGCGCTAAACGTCTGGTATTGGATGCCCCGCGACTGCTGCCGGGCATGGAAGACACGACCCCGCCGAGCCGAACTGAACTGTCTTTGCCTCTCAGCAGGTACTTGGCTTCTATGGGAATCCATCCGAAAGTCGGAAAGCTTCCCCCATTCAATCTAATCTTTCGCTAGCGGGTGCTTAACCACTTCTATGAAGCCCTCTTTCCGGCAGACTTACTCACATGCCTTGCTTTCGCTTACATCTTCCATCTCACCATCGCTACAGCATCGAGCTATAAGGTAGCTTCGACAAGACCTCAAGCTACAGCTCTTACATCATCATATCCATACGTTATCGCTATCGTGGGTAAAATAACCACACAGCCCTTGGTTATAAACAGCTCCGACCCTCCCCACCAAAGGCGTGCTTGGTTCCGAGTTACTTTTCCCGCAGCTCGACGACAGCAGCAGCAACAGCGTCGCAATCAGCTATATACCTCTCAAACCAGGTCAAGGCAGCAACATGGTAGCCTCAGAACTCACCGCGTCTGCTAGAGCTATGCGCTCCACGCCCGTCAGTGGTGATGAGTCAAGCTCGAGCTTACCAAAGCCCCTCGCGCCTTTGCGAAACCGCGCAGCTGTTAGTCTGAGCCCATACATCCGGGGCCAGGCTGAAAGTTTGGTTTCATGGCAGCTCTTAGACGACGAGGCAGTCGAGCGTTCGCGCAAGGAAAACAAGCTTATCTTCATGCATATAGGCTACAAGGCATGCCACTGTAAGTTGTGCGATGATTAGTTTCGAAGCGAATTCTATCTTGCGCTGTGTTGCTGACAGCCACAAGTTTGTCGACTCATGTCGATCGAGACCTTCTCTAACCCAGAGTCTGCCTCTGTATTGAATGAGTCTTTCATACCAGTCATCGTCGATCGAGAGGAGCGCCCCGACTTAGACGCCATCTACATGAATTACGTCCAAGCTGTCAGCAACGTTGGCGGATGGCCCTTGAATGTGTTCCTTACACCCAATTTGGAGCCAGTTTTTGGTGGTACCTACTGGTTCGGGCCCGCAGGACGAAGGCATATCAGTGACGACAGCACCGAAGAAGTACTCGACTCTCTGACTATCTTTAAGAAAGTTCGTGATATTTGGATCGATCAGGAAGCCCGATGCCGAAAGGAGGCAACCGAGGTTGTTGGCCAGCTCAAGGAATTTGCGGCTGAGGGTACCTTGGGAACAAGGAGTATTTTGGCACCCTCAGCTTTAGGTCCGGCTGGATGGGGAGCACCAGCCCCGAGCCATGCAGGTGCTGCTAAGGAGAAGAGCACCGCAGTTTCAGAGGAGCTGGATTTGGATCAGCTGGAAGAGGCGTATACTCATATCGCCGGCACTTTTGATCCTGTTTTTGGTGGATTTGGCTTGGCACCGAAGTTCCTGACGCCGCCCAAGCTGGCATTTTTGCTGGGGCTCCTGAAGTCACCAGGCGCTGTTCAGGATGTTGTTGGAGAGGCCGAGTGCAAACATGCCACAGAAATTGCTTTGGATACAATGCGTCACATTCGTGATGGAGCGCTGCATGACCATATCGGAGGCACTGGGTTTTCGCGCTGCTCCGTTACAGCGGATTGGAGCATTCCTAACTTCGAGAAGCTTGTGACTGACAATGCGCAATTGCTCTCCCTGTATATTGACGCGTGGAAGGTCAGCGGTGGAGGCGAAAAAGACGAGTTTCTGGACGTTGTTCTTGAGCTTGTTGAGTATCTAACTTCGCCTCCGATTGTTCTGCCTGAGGGTGGTTTCGCTTCAAGTGAAGCCGCCGACTCCTATTATAGGCAAGGTGACAAGGAGAAGCGCGAGGGCGCCTATTATGTCTGGACGCGGCGAGAGTTTGATTCAGTCCTTGGTGAGATTGACAGCCACATGAGTCCTATTTTAGCGTCCTATTGGAATGTCAATCAAGATGGAAACGTCGAGGAGGAAAACGACCCCAACGACGACTTTATTGACCAGAACATTCTCAGGGTTAAGAGCACCATCGAACAATTAAGCACCCAATTCAGCACGCCGGTGGAAAAGATCAAAGAGTATATTGAACAAGGGAGACGGGCTTTAAGAAAGAGAAGGGAACAGGAACGTGTGCGACCTGACCTGGATGACAAAATTGTTGTAGGGTGGAATGGCCTTGTGATATCAGCTCTTTCCAAGGCAGCATCGGCGCTGAAGACACTGAGGCCAGAACAAAGTTCCAGGTGTAGGGCTATCGCAGAGCAGGGGGCTGCATGCATCAGAGAAAGGCTTTGGGATGGCAATGAGAGGATCCTATACAGGATATGGTCTGGAGGTCGTGGAAACACTGCATTTGCAGATGACTACGCCTATATGATCCAAGGTCTCCTGGATCTTCTCGAACTGACAGGAAATCAAGAATATCTGGAATTTGCTGACATTTTACAGCGTGAGTCATCGTAATCCCCCTCCGCATAAACACACCCCGCTGACCATGCCATCACAGAAACTCAAACCTCGTTGTTCTATGATGCCGATGGTGCCTTTTTCAGCACTCAAGCCAATAGCCCTTATACAATCCTCCGCCTCAAGGACGGTATGGATACGTCATTACCATCGACCAACGCCGTCAGTGTGGCTAACCTGTTCCGCCTTGCGAATCTGCGTTCGAATGATGATTTGGCAGCCAAAGCTCGTCAGACGATAAATGCGTTTGAAGTCGAAGTGGTGCAACATCCTTGGCTCTTCCCTGGTTTACTCCAAGGTGTTGTCACGGCTAGATTGGGCGGAGAGACGTCGAGATGAAACGTTAAATATGAATAGCCCCGGATGGCGGTTCATATCAAAACAGCTAAATACCTAGGAAATAAAGTGCACGTTGTTGGAATCGGCACAGTCATCCCAAGGCGTTTAAGGAACAGGCGATGTGAGGGAAAGAGGAGTTCTGAACAGCGCATAGCATTTTGGGAACTAGTCGATGAGTGAAATTGAATGCAATTATAAATCTAGACTGTAAGGTCTTTGCTACACTCTGTAAATGCGCGTAAGATATTATCAAATTTATCATTTCAGGGGTATCTAATCTACATCGGCCACCGGCCCCCTCCGCAAATACTGGTCCGTTACGCTCACTGAGCACAAAGGGTTGACAAATACAATATCTTGAAAAGAAAAGGGGATCGTCCATAATTCTTGGGGTGGGGCATCTGCTGCTCCTTTCTCAAGATCTAGATGTATCTCCAGTGCCCTTGCGGTTCATCAAACCAGTAAAGAAGCTTTGCAGTTGTTCGTTATCAAAGTCCTTGGCCATATTCGCAGCAGGTGTATCGGTCTCCTCCTCTTCGTTACTTGGGGAAGAGCTAAATGCATTACGATCCTGTTCATGTTAGCAACTTATTCGGAGTAGTAAAGTGGCTATGCCTTACCTTGAGACGCTGCAACATATCATCGGCATCGACTTGGATACCACCCATGTTGAACTGCACAGGTCCAATGTGCTCGCTGATGCTCGTCTCATCGCCAGTGTAGTCGATGTGACGAGTGCTGCGAACGATGGCATTGTCGCTGCCCTTCTCTGGCAACTTGGCCTTGAATACCTCGAGAATCTTGAGCTGCTTCTCAAGAAACTCCTGGGTGTCGTCACTCTCCACCGTGATCCACCTCTCGCCATGCATGGCATTTTCAACAACTGCGAGACCACCACTATTAGGATCGCGACACCATCCCTCGTACCGCGCAATAGCACTGTTTAGTTTCCTGATTTCTGCCTCTTTGTCGCTTATCTTGTCTGCATCATCAAAGGGCATAGAGTAGAGATCAGTACCGAGATCTTGAGACCATGTGTTCGAGACAGGCTCCGGGTCAAAAGAACCGCCAAGAACTCGAATCTTGCTCCACGAATCCCAGTTGGTTGGGACGACAATCTTGTCGCGGTCGATAACGTTGTTCTTTAGTGGGTGCCGCTTGAGAAGAGAGGTAATTCCAAGGGTTGAGTGAATGAGAGTGGGTAGCTGAGAAGGGGCATTTTGTGAAGTGTAAATGAGAGAGGCACCATCTAGAGATTGTTAGTTAGCATTAGACCAGAGGCTTGGAAACAGGCCAACGTACGTCTCAGCAAAATTGTTCGCAGATATTGTAATACTGTATCAAAGTCTGGCTCTTTCCAACCCTGACTCTTTTCAAGAAACTCCATTTTTTGAGCCTGTATGTGTTAGTATAGTTATCGTAGACCACAAGAGACATCCTTACATTCTGGCACACTACGCAAAGTGGCAGCCCTAGAGGCTCCTCCCATTCTCCTGGCCCCAGAGGCAGTGCAATATCTCCATCGCCGCCGGTAGCCGTAGCTGAGGGTGTTCCATCCAAGTTAGTTGTTGCGCCTCCTCGACCTCTTTCTTTCCAAGTTGACATGACTTCTTCCATGATGGCATGTTGTTCTGCGTCGACGTTTTTGAGAACCTCTTGTATAACCTGAACCCATGTCCATATTTGTCGTAGCCATAGATGCGGCTGTGACCAGTCGAGAAGAATGATAAGAGAGGTATTGGGGATCGTTTCAGGGGTAAGGAGGGGCGCAACGAGGGATGCGAATTCGGCTGAAGGTTGGGAGAGGAAGTAGAGCGAAACTCGTGCCAGAGTATCTAAATCTATTAGTACATCATTCTGAGGCTGATCTGGGCGTTGATGCACGAACCGTCTTGGTCGGTGTCGAGAACGTCGTAGTATGTATAGCCCAGCGCAAAGTTGTTCGCAATCGGCGGTATCTTAAGCCGGTCCGCATTACGTTTTGGCTCGGAGCTGGAGAGCGATTCGAGGAACTCTCTTTGGTTCTCGGGAGTGCCACCTGAGGTTCAGAGGCTCATGGTCAGCTACCTAGCTCTTTAACAGAGCTGTCTAGTTACAACATACCTAGCACAATGAGGTTCTTTTCCGGTAGTCGTTTGCCGCTGGCGACAGACTCTAGCATAGACGTCCAAAGATCCTTCTTTTGTTCGCCATCGCGGCCTTCAGAGTCTCCTGAGCCCGTTGTATAGATCGATACTCTGTTGGTGTTGGCAGCCATGATCCCGGTTGTTGGCTCACCGAGCTCGCCGGTCAACAAACTGTCGTATAAGATCGCAATGCGTTAGGTCATGAGTATATCTCCTGTGGCGAAAGAGGGCAGAGATTGTCGGCAAGTCTGCCTCAGATTGACGTCTAAGTCGAGGGACAGTACGCGTTTTCGTGTTGATTCGATAATGCTAAAGGAGATTTAAGGTTGTCGTAGGGGCATCTTCGCTCTGTGTACAACAACGACAGCAGGGAAGATGATGCAAGCTCTCGGGTCGATCTTGAGTATCCCAATCGTCGATAATCGGTTCGAAAAAGTCGCTTCAACTTCCTGGGCAGTTCGAGGTACGTAGATATCGTCGACCGCTGTCTTTCATCAAAGATGAACGTGGCCAGGGTCACCACGTACCAATTCCAGTCGGTAGACCATGGATGGATTGGCACTTGGATAACACCCCGTCATTTTAGCGTTCGGTCCGGAAATTGTCCCGCCAAAAAGAGCTACGCGCTGCAGCTCTTGCAGCTATAGCGCACGGGCTCCCTAAAGCTTCAGTGGACGTACGTCTCATATTCTGACAATAAATGCGACTTCTTTACTCTGTACCATATAAATTTTGCGACGTTCACAAGGCTGCGCAAGGAGAAGCGCAAGACACACCATGAATAAAATACGCGCAATCCAGGCGCTGAACAAGAAAGAGATAGAAAACGGAATGTGAGTACTTGGTTTCCTCTCCAGCATTTCCAGAAATCCCTGCTAACCGATGTGCTCAGTACTCCAGAAGCTTCCTGGCATACAGACTATCGAGACACTGCCTACGTCTACTTTGGCGGTCTTCCTTACGAATTATCCGAAGGCGATGTAATAGCGATTTTCTCACAATTTGGGGAGCCTGTATTCTTAAAGCTGGCTCGCGACAAAGAGACTGGCAAGTCGAAGGGCTTTGGTTGGCTCAAGTATGAGGACCAGAGAAGTACCGACTTAGCGGTTGACAACCTTGGCGGAGCAGATATTGGTGGTCGCCTGATCAGTGTCGACCATGCGCGATACAAAGCGCGGGATGATGAAGACCCCGAAGAGTTCAAGGTCGGCTGGGAGGACATGCTCAGGCGAGAGGGACAAGCGCCGTCAGAAGACGAGAGTAGCGAGGAGGAAGTGAAGCGGCCGATGCTACCAGAAGAGCGAGAACTTGCGCTGTTGATGCAGGACCATGACGACGACGACCCAATGAAGGGCTTCTTGATCGAGGAGAAGAAGAAGGAAGTTGAAGAGGCGCGGCGCAAAGCAGAAAAGAAGGATCGAAAACACAAACACAGACATCATCGGTCACATAGGTCGAGGAGGGACGGAAGCGAAGAAGACCGCCACCGTAGATCAAAACGAGACGAGACTCCCGAAGGCAAAGAGGACCGGCATCGTGATAAGGATTCCCGACGACACAGAGACGACGACCAAGACCGAGAAAGGAGACGTGATAGGGACAGAGATAGGCGAAGGGAGAGAAAAGACGATGAAGACCGTCATCGTGACCGAGATCGGAGGAGAGACCGCGATCGAGAGCACAGAAGGTATAGGGACGACGCCCATGACGAGTCACGGCACAAACGACGCAGGGAAGAAGACCAGGAGGAGAAAACATCAAGGAGAAGGAGTAGAAGTCGATCGCCACGACGGCGCGACGATTAAAGCACATTATACTGTAAAACAATATTTCACTTGGTCCAAAGTAGCTCTACTTATCCTGAACCCCTCAAACGCCCATCCCAAGTTTGCCCAGCATTAAGAGTCGTATTCCTTGTGATCATTAGCTTGCCTTGTAGCGTGGCCTCGCTTGGCTCATGTGTTGCCCAAATAACGCTTCCAGCCTTCCCTTACGCAGTGTCGCTTTCCATCTTCACCGTCAACAATAATGAACTTCTCCCATCGTGCATCATGCCCAGCACCTATAACAACAAGACTATCATCGCCGATCCAACCAATGACGCCCTTTGGTGGCCGTGATGTTCCTAGAACTGTGCTCTCTGAGAAAGAAATGCCCCCTATAGCAGCTTCATCACCAGCTTCAAACGGTGCTGAGCTGAAAGAGTAGACATCAGAAAAGACTCGAGGCATCAGTGGAATCTTGCTGAGAATGCCCCACTTCCCTGTCCCGTCGCCTGGGTCTGATCCAGAAGCGCCGAGCTGTTGACTACGGCTCATTCCTGGCTTTCGTGGATGCGGTACGTCGAAGATGTGAAGGGTGGACTTGTCAGAGGTACAGGCAAGCATCGTTCCGCAAGGTGAGAAGGCAAGAGAAAAGATAGTCGCAGGATCGATGCCACGCCGAAGTTCAGCAAGTCTTGCACAATTGCTTGTAGCGTAAACACGGATTAGTGTACCTGTTTCGCTTGCACTGGCTAGAAGTTCGCCATCTGGGCTTAATGCTATGGCCTTGAGGGCTGAAGAGTGGGCTGGAATGATGCTGACATTCCCGGTCGCCAACTCGATGAGTTGTATCTGTCCAGCAGTTCGGCCGGGGAAGGCAAGCTTCTTCTCAGAAAGACAGCAAAGACCGAGGAGATTGTCTGCAGTTTCGTAGACATGCAGTAAATCTGGAGGTTTGGCGAACGAGTAGACACGTACGCTATTCTGTAGGACGACAGCGATGCGCTCCCTGCCCAGTTGAACGCCACGAATCGCCGTCAATGCTGTGATTTCCAAGGCAACTTTACCCTTCATATCGTCCCATATTATAGCCTATTTCCGGTGAGCGAAGAGCTCGACAGTTGACCATGCAGCCATGATAGCTTACCTTGTTCATGGCAAACTTGGGTGACCTGCCGCCACCAACAAGAGCAAGGTAGTTGGTTGTTCCCATCATCTGAACGAGGCCGATGCCAGCGTTGAAATCTGCGAGGCTATGAGCATGTGCGTGTATAAGCCTTATACGACAAACATACCTCTCGAAGCCTTGAGAAGGCATGACTTTGTATGGAAGACTGAGGTAAGTAAGTGTTAGTGAAGGGAAGTACATAGGTTTGTAGAAGTTGACTTACTGCAGATACCTGAGCCTAGGCCTACAGAAAAGCAACTTGCATCGTTATTGAAAGACACTGACAGTACAGCCTCAGTGCTTGAAGCCTCGATCGGTGGCCGTACGTTCATCGTGAATGAGTTGATATGTACAAGTTCAGTCTAGGCCTACAGTACGGATCTAGTGTTTCCGGTGCCAGAGCTGAGAGGGGTAAGTCAAAGCTGAGGTGAACGTGATGTTGTTGATGATGATGTCGAGAAACAAGTTTCGAGTAATAATGATTGGCCGATGAAGTTTATCAGGGAATGTTACCATGAAATGAATAACATGTCAAAGGCTCCGAAACCTTATGTGCTTATTATGTAGGTTTATTTGATGTCGCTTATAGATCCACCACTGATGAGTAGAGCCTGTACCTACGTGACGGAAGCTTGATTTAGATTGCGGAGAGGCTTTATGAGAAACAAGATTGTGTTATAAATCTACGAATGAACAGGAAATCCAATAATAACAACGGCAATAATGTGTCTTATATCCAAAAGCTGGAGCATAGACAAAAAGGGAGCGTTCGATGTGAAGGAGCTCTTGTTTGTCTCCTACGGACGGGTATGTCTCATCCACTGGACAACTCGAACCACGTCACGGTACCTAACAGCCACAGTCCTCTCACTCAGCCACTGATACCAACAATGTATTGTGGCGCAACTTTAAGACTTGACTTTAAGTTAAGGGAAGAAAATAAAGCATGTATTCTTATTCAAGAAACTTGCTAATTAGATCGTAAAACATCCAAAGTTTATCTGGATAATTCAGGATAAAAGTCCTAAGTCTTTTACCATTGCCGAGAGATTCGAAGACAGAATAATGATATCACGTGATGAAGCAAAAGAATGAACTCTGATTGAAGCAAGCGCCACAGCAATAGAAGGCTCGTTGAGGGTCCGCTAGTGGTCCCTTTGGGCGGGAAGGCGGTCTGGCTTTACAGGGTGCTGAGGTGCAAATGGAAGTGCGGATTTCGTAGTGGTAGGGGTGCACCTGCTTTGCTCCAGCTGGCATTTGTTAGCACTGGCACTCTAGCTTAGGCACTTCCCCTGAATCTTAGAGGAGGAACGATTGGCCAGGTGTGAAATTGCCCATACCCCTTGAGCAACCCGACCCAAGTCCAACACGACCCGTATCCTTCTCTCCTCCTAGCCTCCTTTAACATTTTCCCCTTGGTTCAGTTCAGGTTCCCCAAGTTTCCACTTCAACCACCGCAAGCAAAACCATACTCGATTTGAGTCGTTGCTCGACGTTTGGTGCCCTTTCGACCTATTCCTGCCGTATCTCCTCAGCTTCACCTTAACTTCGCGAATCCAATCTTCAAGATGTCGTCCATGGGCGTATGTGCTATCTCCCCTGCGGTCCTGTCCTGTCCTGTCCTGTTCTGTCGTGTGGATGCCACCGCCGTTGAAGCTACCGTTTCCACGCATGATTCCATGGACCAAAACTTTCACGCGCCTACCATTTGGATCTCAGCTCGCTAACCCCTACTCCCCAATAGAAGATGATCCGTCGAAAGAAGAATGTCAAGAAGGGTATTCAGTTCTGCTTGATGGTCTGCGGTGCTTCAGGCACTGGTACGTGGCCCCTTGCGAGAACCGCTGCTGCGACCACAGCTACAATGGCCTCGCTGCGATTGAAATAATACATCAAGCTCACAATCGACAGGCCGTACCACTTTTGTCAACACACTCTGCGGAAAGAGCGTTCTCGATCATAAGGAGTCCGACGATGCTGGTAGCGCCCACGTTGAGGATGGTGTCAAGATCAAGCCCATCACTGTCGGTACGTACATCCAATCCTCGTTGCATGCATACACGATATTGATTGGACCATAGAGCTCGAGCTTGACGAGGAGGGTACTCGTATCTCCCTGACAATTGTCGATACCCCCGGCTTCGGTGACCAGATTGACAACGAGGCTAGGTAAGCTAGTATCACGGTCCATGTTTTTACCCCTCCACTAACCCAATGCCAGCTTCTCAGAGATCGTTGGCTACCTCGAGAGACAATATGATGATATTCTTGCCGAGGAGTCTCGTATCAAGCGTAACCCCCGCTTCAGAGACAACCGAGTCCATGCTATGCTTTACTTTATCACTCCCACCGGTCATGGGTATGTTTTATAAGCTCCAAATTCTTCGAACGCGACTGACATTTGCAGCCTCCGAGAACTCGACATCGAGCTCATGAAGCGCCTCGCTCCCCGTGTCAACGTCATTCCCGTTATTGGCCGCGCCGATTCGCTCACCCCGGCCGAGCTCGCCGAGTCCAAGAAGCTGGTCATGGAGGACATCGAGCACTACCGCATTCCTGTTTACAACTTCCCCTACGACATTGAGGAGGACGATGAGGATACCGTTGAGGAGAACGCTGAGCTCCGTGGCCTTATGCCTTTCGCCATCGTTGGATCCGAGGAGGTTGTTGAGATTGGTGGCCGCAAGGTTCGCGCTCGTCACTACCCCTGGGGTGTGGTTGAGGTTGATAACCCTCGTCACTCCGACTTCCTTGCCATTCGATCTGCCCTGCTTCACAGCCACTTGGCTGATTTGAAGGAAATCACCCACGACTTCTTGTACGAGAACTACCGTACCGAGAAGCTGTCTAAGAGCGTCGAGGGTGCTTCTGGAAAGTGAGTTCTGACCAAAATCTCAAATATTGACCACAGCTGACTGACTTATTTTTAGTGCTGATAGCTCAATGAACCCCGAGGATCTTGCCTCTCAGTCAGTGCGCCTCAAGGAAGAGCAGCTCCGACGAGAGGAGGAGAAGCTCCGCGAGATCGAACTCAAGGTGCAGCGCGAGATCAACGAAAAGCGACAAGAGCTGTTGGCCCGCGAGTCCCAGCTCCGAGAGATCGAGGCCCGCATGCAACGAGAGGCTGCTTCTCATGCCGCTGCCACACCCGAGCCCAATGGCGAGGAGCCACTCAACTAGACCTATCACTTCAAATTTTAGGTCTTTTGCGGTGTTTCAAAAATGCGACGTTGGACTATTGTCTATTGCTGGCGTTGGTTTTTCCTCTCCCACGACTGAAGAGAAAGATGAGAATATTCCCCCTGCTGCTGAACAATTGAGTTGTCGTTTTCTTTTTTCTTCGCCGCCCTCCTTCACTCATCAAAGTCTGCTATTTTTAAAACGATTCTGGGCATGCCATCTGGAAACGGTTTCCCTGGAAAACTGATGGTGGGCGGCTACCCATTGTTTAGAATCATTCTCAAGGGAGGGTCATTATGTATCTGGCTGTTGTAGGGACGCAGAGTGCGGGGAGTGTCTTAAAGGGATGAAGACGCCCTTGCACTACGATACGATGCATGCAGACGACTGGCGGATAGGACATATTGCCGTGTCCTGGTGCCATCTTGTGGTCATATTAGACTTGTATTGGGCGTACATCGTTGTCCATTCTTGGGCGACACAACCTTGATTGTTTCTTTTTTCTAGTGGCCTTCTAATGCTGATATCAAATAAATTCAATATTTTTTGTAATACCATTGTTGAACTCTGAAACACCTGCTAGATTTTGTTACTTGGAAATACTCATGATGTCTAGGTTTATGATGATGACTATCAATTATCCTGTCCTGAGTATAAGCTGCTTAGACAGCCTAATCAACGCATAGTAAAGGAAACCAAACTTTCTCCAGAAACGCCAAAAATCCATACTTTGAACAGGGAAACCCTCCGCCACACAGCAATTAAGATAGCTCTTGAATCAGACACAACTCGCATAACACAATCTTGGTAGCACAGTGATAGAAGTTAAGAACCGAGTCATCGGTCCAACAGGTCTCGTGTCTACGCCTCGTTAAACTTTTACAGGTCGGTATCGCTTAGTTATTAGACTGGCTGTTAAGAATGCGCAAAATAGCGAGGAAGAGGTTGATGATGTCGAGGTAAAGGCTGATGGCAGCAGCAATCTCCTCCTCGACATGGTGGTGGCGAAGGACAAGCTGGGTGTCGACGAGAATGTAGCCACTGAAAATGAGAGCAGCAAAGCCACCATAGATGAGCTCGCCGGTAGAGCTGTAGGGGAAGAACATGGCCATGAAGCTGAAGAGAACGAGACCCCATAGGGCACCGAAGAGGTAAGGCATCCATGATGTGAAGTCGTACTTTGTCTGGCAAGCGAAGAGAGTGAGGAAGACGAAGATTCCGGCAGTAAGTACGACAGCGTTGAGAACGATGGATGTCTTGTAGAACGATACGATCACAGAGATGGTGTAGGCTTCGGCGAGAGTGAAGAGCGAGAGGAAAAGGAGGTTAGTCGGGTAAGACTTGCGTTTCCAGTATGTCAAGCCCATGAAGATCATGGCGCCAAAGAGCTGTGAATGTGTTAGTCGTTTATGTTCATGATCCCGCTACTCAGTGAGAACTTACCGAAGCCCAAACGACACCGGGGTGGCTCTGGATCCAGTCCTTGTAACCGGTGCTGAAGAATGTGAGGCTGCTCACTCCAGCAGTGGCGAGGAGCTGGACAGTGAGGATGGTGTAGACCTTGCGAACGAACTGGTTGCGGATATCAACAGTAGCCTCAGCCACAGAGCCGCCGAACTGGACATCATCATGTCAGCAATTCCTTATTAGCCTTGCATCAAGCGTATCTAATCATACCTTGAAATCATCGGGGAGGTTGTCCTCGCTATCGCGGGGCGCACCAAAGAGGCCTTGGGTCTCATCGCGAGCAGCCGAACCCTCAGCGTAGGCGGGGGGCGCGTGGGTGTAATCGTCGGGGTCGCTCTGAGGAGCTGGCTGGTGCTTGGTGTTGGAAGCCATCGCGGCGACAAGTGCGCGTACGTAGCGAGAAGTCCTTCGATTGTTTGTGGGTTGAGTTGGTGGAAAGAAAGAAAAGGTCGTACGAGGGAGGTGTCGTAGTAGGATTGGGTTTCGAGGTTAAAATGGTTAAAGTGATGGAAAGTTCGGGTCACTTCATCGATGATGCGAGGCCCATGGGGAAGTGCTCGGGGAGGTCATGTGGGGGACTGAATGAGGAAAGTGTGGCGTTTTAGGCAGCTCGGGAACGGGTGGCGGTGCAAAGTATGGCGTCAGCTATCCACTTTAGCTACTCCGTACAGCTCCATCTAATGTAAGTGATACATATCGACCGACTTAACTTCGCACTCTAGGCACTAGAAGCATTTCAAACTGAAAATTCATAGTGAATATAGAACTTGCACTGATTTCTGTCATTTGCTCCAAAACATTCAATTTGAGGAATATTGGCTATAGCAAGTTACATCTCAGACTTTGCTCAATAACCCCAGATCGGACACTGTCCGCATTCATAGCCTTTCCGATATCACACCTAGTCCATTGTAAATGTTGCCCATTCCAGAACTAACCTCCACGCAGTCGAGGCTTGGTGGCCTCACTTGGAGGCTGGGGTTTTCTGCTGTGCAGGAGGAGCAGGCGATCCTATGCTCAAGTTGAATGCCGGAGGGTTTGATGATGGCCTGGGAGCCGGAGATGGACTCGGGGGCGTCATCTGCGGATAAGTACTGAAAGGGTTGTGGAAGTGAGTGCCCTGTGTCGACGGTGGCATCAAAGGGGTATAGGGGCCAGCAAGAGTTGCCGTCGTAAACTGGCCTCCAGTCGGCGTCGAAGTTGGGACCGGTATGAGGTCTCCTCCGCCATTCAGTGCAGGTGAATAGTCCTGTCGATGGGGATAAGAACCTCGTTGCTGCGCTTGCTGGATGGGGGACCACGACTGGAAGTTCGGTCCTGGGATTGAGCCTGGGTAAGCCAAACCAGAGGGAAGACCCTTCTGGTTATACATAGTCGCTCCAATAGACTTGTCTGTAGATCCAGTTTGACACTCAAAGCGGGCCGTCGTGTGATTCTTGTTGGGCGTGAAACTACGCTGATAGTCTCTCTGCAATGCCTTGATTTGCTGAGCAATCGGCATATGCTCATACAAGGCGTTTGATTGCCCGTTGAATACTCTGGAAGCTTGAACTTGGCTGGGAAGGCTTATTGCAGGGCTTGCTATCGAAAGCTGATTGTCTTTATTGACCGGAAGCTTCAGGCAAGAGGACACTCCCCCTGGAAGAGTGGGCTTCAATAGAGAAACATCGTAAAGAGGCTTTTCTTCTGTTGTGATCTGGATTTGCTGTGGTGGAACTTGACTAAGTTCCGTGGGTTGTGTCTGGTTAGAGCTCTCCTGAGAAGATGAGATTGCAGATGATGCTGATGACGGAGTGGACATTCCAGTAGCAACGACTCGTCGTCGTTTCGGATTATCAACCGACGTCGAAGGCGGATAAGGAGAATCGGCGCCATTGCAATTACTGATGGTTGTTTGACCAGACGACAGAGCGGTTCTCTTGTTTGAGTTTCCAGTCCAATACTCACCAGACGGCTCGGGTTGGTGACGTCTGACTTCTAGCTCGCATGAGAGCTGTGGTGTTTCCGGGAGTTGAACTAGGCTCATTTCCTGGTCCAGCGACTGGAAGTCTAGCAATTGTGTCTTTCGAGAGCTGATGGATTCGACACTTGACTCCCTTTGAGGGCTCAGTCTTTGGACAGTGTCCGCAAATTCGCTGAACTCTGGCGGTGGAGTAGGTTCTGAGACCAGCATCTGGAATGACGCTGGTAACGCTTTCTCCGAAATCCAATCCATGAGAACCTGGGCGATTTCGTTGCTGTTCGTCTCGAGAAACATGAGATGGCCGTTGCCCAGTATGTTCTTGTCCTCAAGCTTGATCAGGTCGCATTTGACGCCAGCTTGCAGCATGAAAGTCACTGTAGCCCAGTCGTACATGCCATGCGAGCTGGCATGTGCCGTGATAACCGCGTTCGGCACTTTCTTGATATTGATGAGCTTGCGAGGCTTTGGAGCCTGTACGAAACATTCGCTTTTTCCATCAGGCGACGTAAGTGTGGTTATGTCGAGCGGGTTCTTCTCAGGGTGGTTATATCCTCCATGTGGATGTGCTGGGGGATCGTAGGTAAGAGGGATGTCCGTCAATCCGTAGATTCGGGTCCCTTCCTCATACTGAATGAAAGGTGTGTATTGCCGGTAAGGATTTCGTTCTTTGGGGCACGCCGTGCCAAAAGGAGGTCCTGGTGGCTCGAGAACAATAACACCAGCAACGAGATCAGGTTCAACGTCGGTGGCTAGCCAAGCCGCAGCTCCGCCTGATCCTTCGCCTACGAGGATAGACTTGCCGACATGACGCAGAAGCGCTTGGAGGGCATTCTGAGCGAGAGATTGGCGCTCCACTTTGTTGAGGTGAAGAGTCTCCAAGGAAGCGCAATACTTGGCGAAAATGGGATCCCCGCGCATTCCAGTCTATGCATCGTCAGCACTTGTATGAATAGACACAGATTTCTACACTTACGCCAGGCCATTTATCGTGCAACTTGGCCTTTGCATATTGGAGGGGCACGCCGACCTCTCGAGGTACACCAGGCGCAGTTAGGCTTGATTCGACTCCCCTTGCCGGGATAGAACTGGAGCTGAGGCCTGCTTCGCGGTGTATGTAGTGTGAGGTTGTGAAAAAGTTGGAGCGGCCAGAAGGGGGCAAATCAACGATGAAGACTTGGAAGCCTTTGTTGAGAAAGAACGAGGCCCATCCAGGCTGACCATCTGGCTTGGTTGTCTAGACCTACGTGGGGTTAGGTTCAGTTGGTGTGATGATATCTGGTAATTTTGCTCACCTGACCAGTGTGAAAGTCTCCATGGATGAGGATAATAGGGTATGGATGGTGTCTTTCGAGAGGTTCCAGACCCTCGACATACATCTGGCCAACGATATTCTTCGCAGTCGCAAGCGTCGAGCCCATGCTCCAGTCGACGTTGACAAAGAATGTTGTCCGATAAGAAGCTGCTTCTTCATTCTGCGCTGCCGGCGTTTGTGCTTCTTGTTGAAGATTGGGTAAGTCGGCGCTTTGGAGATTGTCAGTCGGAGAACTGGATAGGTTTGGGCGAGTTGGCGGGTCCGCAGAGGTTTTCTCGCCCGAGGGAGGAGAGGTTTGATTCATATTGAGTCGTTGGCTTGAGAGTTTGTCCCATGAGAAGAAACGCCTAGATCCGGACTTTGAGCGCCCGGTGTCGCTGAAGCTGCGCCTGGAAGAACGTATCGAAACGATGATGATCTAGTGAAAAAGAAACATTTATTAGAAGGCTGGAAATTTTATGCGATCATAGGGTGTCTGCGCGCCGACACTTCTCAGCGAAGAGAGCCAACGGTGGTGATTGAAGAAGAGAAGAGAGGTTGACTTGCTCGAGCCTGAAAAAAGAGGCAGACAGATGAGGCGCTGGTGAGCCTGAGCGACAGCGCCTCAATGAATGCCTTTGAAAAGGCCAATGATAAAGCGCAAGCTCTTTTTGAAGATTATGTGAAGTCCAAGTTTCCTCTCGGTGGTCGAGACGAAAGATGTGGTGTTGAGATGAGAAGTGTGAGGTGCGAGTGACTTGCTCGCGAGTGGAGGATGAAAGACAGACCCTCAGATTCCGACGATACGAAATAACAGGTATATCCGGTGCCTTCATTTGACCCTAAAAGGCCCTAAAGAATCACAATACATTTCCAGGTTCCCTTTGTATGTTGTTGCTCAGTCGGTGCCAGTTGTCGACAGCCGTTGAATACCTAGACAATGATTGTTCCTCGTGAATGCTAATAGAAGATGCGATGCACAGACAACCATTTCAATTGTCTTTGTACCCTTTCCGTTTCCTCCTTTGTCTACCACCAAAGTTTAGCTAACCGGAATTGATGTGCAAGAGCTCCGAGTTCCATTGTTCAAAGATTCCTGAGTTTGTGGGCACATCACATAATCGCGAAAGAATAGATTCCCGGACAAGAAAACACATCTCAGTGTGACCTTTGGTATGAACTATTTCCTTATCATCAGCAAGGGTGGCTGTAGTTCTCCATAAACGTAAATAGACCATGATATTAGAGCAGCCAGCTCTAGCAACTCAACCAGATAGCAAATCATATCCCACAACAGCCAGTTCCCGTTTTCCTTACATCATGAGTTGAAGTTGAATGTTCATGGCGACGCAGGCTCAGGAGCATCATCCTTCATATCCGGCACCCAGCCCTTTGGCCTCTCACTTCCTCTCACCACAAGTCCATACCCCAGCCTCTCAACCTTTTTGACACTCTGCCTCATCACGGCCATCTTGCCTCTCCAATCCTTCGTCGGCACATCAGGTAGGATCTCAAACTCGCACCCAAGCTCTTGAATGTCACTCATGATATTTCGTCCTCCGTTGCCAGCCAATGCACCGTTCTGAGCTGTAGTGACAGTCGCAAAGCGCATCATCTCACCAAATAGATCGAAGATACCAAACATGTAGTCGTTTGGGGTGAGGGCCATGTCGCTGGGCATAGCATCTTGTGCTTGTGTGGGTGTGATGAGGGTCTGGTGGCGGAGGTAGTGTGCGAAAGAGAGAGCCTCGACGAATTCTTCGAGACAGCGGAGGGAAAAGGTGTAGCGGTAGCGATTGACATTCTGGACATCTGGTGCGATTCCATTGAGGAGTTTAGAGATTTCTTCGAGACGTGTGTCTATGTCTTGTTGGATGTGAGGAGGGAAGTCCTTGTTGAGATGCTTGACTCTATGATGTGTGAGCAGACTACTGAGATAGATGTTCAAAGAGCTTACCTCTGAAGCGTAAAGATGCTACAGATCAGTTAGTAAAACTTGCACTTATAAATCTAAGTCTTCTAAACTTACATCTTCTTACTCTGTGCAGTAACATCTCGCGATGCCTTCACAATCCTCTCCCGTCGATCATGATGCTCATCAAGCTCATCACGGAACCCTTCAAACATATCATGGAACCTGCCCCTTGGCCCAGCCTGCTTCGGCGGGCCCGCATTCTTCACACGAGCATTGCCGTCGCGATCTCTCTTAACACCGCCCGACATTATGATTCGATTGTTAAAAGAATTGCAGCTTATAAAAAAAGATGGTGGTCGATGATGTTGGAGGTTGGTTCAAGGCGGGTCTTGATTTGTTAGTGCGTGTTTGCAGGGATGACGTGAAATTTGTTAGTGGAGAGAGCAAGCAAGCTCTCCATTTTTGGAAGGAAGGTACGGAAGGCGAAACGTAC
>JAAQPG010000078.1:0-41917 GCA_013186905.1 Fusarium udum
ATTCCCACCCACACCCACCCCCTCACGCGCGCTAACCTGGTCCCTTTGCAGACAATACCAATGCCGATCCAGAGACCAGGACTATTTGGGTAGAGCTTGCCAAGACTTTCGGCATCTCTATCCGTTGTGTGTGGTTCAAAACTCCTCTCCAAGTCTGCGAACACAACAATGCTGTGCGGGCGTTAAACACGACATTGAATCCTGAGTCAAGACAGATCTTACCCAAGATGGCATTTACAGGTTTCGCGAGTAGGTTTAAACCGCCACAGATGAAGGAGGGGTTCCAGGACATTACGGAGTTGCAGTTTCAGTTCCGTGGTTCCCAGGATGAGTACAAGATCTGGGGTCGATACTGGACGTGAGAACTATCCATCGAGAGAAGATAATTCCCCAATTATTCACCTTGGCATCGTATCATCTCCGCATCACGCAAATTCTTTATCATCAGCATCTCCAAATCCTCATGGGGCAGTTGAGGTCCAAATCGCCTCCGCATAACCATATTGGGGAAGGCGAAGCGAAAGACGAGACGAGTTGACACCGCAAGCGAGGACAAAATTGAATATTCTGGGGTCTTGCTCACCGTATTAGACGGGGCTCCTGGGGTATCCAGGGAGTTTATCTGGCAGCCTGGAGGTAGTGGGTATCACTCCAGCCATCTAGAATGCAGCGAATGTCATCCTTACTCGATAAATTACTCGACCAACAACCGCCCAACCCACATGAACGAGTCTGAATCGAGGAATATGCTCCTTGCCAGTGGAGTCCATCGGTCGTAGAAAAAGAACCGGTCCGAATCTTTTACTAAAGACAACCCAAACCAACTGAGATGATCCTTGAGACCCAGGGGAGGGCCCCGGCCTCTAGCTTTGTTTGTTTGAAGCTAAATTTTACACTTTGTTTGTATGCTTATTCTGAAGATCTCACTGTGAGATGCAAGCAAAAAACCTGCGGGGGAATGCGGAGTGATCGTCTCTGCTTTTTGTCTGTGGGCGTGGCATGATTGCGGAGAGATTCTGGACCTGGCCCATTCTTTAAGCAATGTCGCTAAAAGGTTCCAATGCGACGGCAGGTATTCTGACGAACTGTCACTGTAGTTGAAAAGAATTCTCTTGGTATTGGGGAACAAGACCTCGCTGCTATTCCCGCCTCCAATTGAAGTCCATTGCCCAGCCGGGACGATTTGCATTGGCAAAGCCTTGGCCCTTGGCGAAAAACGTGGTAAACTTGCCGGTAGCGGCTGGGCATCCCACGCCCTACAATACATACATGGCTAGTTGTGTTAGTAACGAAAGCCATTGCCGTGATAATTGATGTCAGACTTTCCCTTTTCTGAACGTGAGGGGGGCGAGAGGGAACTCGGCAAACAGAAGATGGGTGCTAGCGTCATTGCTAACAACCCTAGGGGAGGAAAGAAAACACAAGACCTCAATCCTAAGTGATCAAAATACTTAGGTAATGTAATCCTAAACTTAGGCTAACTTTTGCCGAGTTTACTTTAACACCCTATCTTAAGGTTCGCTGTATTCTTGCCCCTCCGAGGCAACCCTCCACCTTTCTTTTCCCTGTGAGAGGTTTCTCCACGGCCGCTGTAACGTTCTAGTGCCCCAAACCATGGAGACTCCGCTATTGGATGACATTTTCGAGGACGGTTAGTGAACGGAGCAGATCATCATGTTTGTTTATTTGAGGGATGGGGAAAGTCAAGTCTAGTGCTTGGGTTCGGTGTAACGAAGTCCGGAGAGAAGAGCGGGGATGAACCAGATCAATCTCGTGGGGAAACTGGTAATACAATTTGTATAAAAGGATCCCCAGATTCCTCTTGTCTCTCCCTTTCTTACACCAGGCACTTTCTGTCCATCTTTCTTCCCTTACCCTTATTTCTCTTACCAAGGGCATTTCATCATGGCTGGAGGCGTCAAGAAACCCGTCAACATCTTCAAGCTGAAGGACCTGGGTGAACCAGAGGGCGCTTTCAACTGGCGTCTTTGGTTCGCCGTTGTGTCATTTGCTCTGCTCGGTGCGGCGCGAGGTATTGACGAGGGTCTCATTTCTGGCTCGTTCAACAGCAAGGACTTCCAGGAGACTATCCACTATGATTCTTATTCTTCCGTTGAGCAGGCCAATATCAAGGCCAATGTCTCTGCTATGGTTCAAATCGGTTCTGTCGGTGGTGCTCTGATGTAAGTCATTCTTCTATTAACAATGGGGAGTTTGGGTGTTGACTGGTATAGTGCTTTCATGATCTGTGATCGTATTGGTCGTATCTGGGCTACTCGTGTTCTTTGCACCCTTTGGGCTGTTGGTATTGTTATCTTCATGATTGGTGGTGTCAACGGAAACCTTGGTGCTATCTATGCTGGTCGCTTCATCTGTGGTCTTGGTGTCGGCCAGACTCCCGTCGTCGGACCTGTCTACATTGCTGAGATTGCCCCGGCTGCTGTCCGAGGTCTCTGCTCTTGCATGTTCACTGTAAGTTCACTACCATTACCATTCACATATACATCATCTAACAGATCAGGGCGCTGTTTACATCGGTATCGTCCTCGCTTACTTCACAAACTACGGCTGCCATCTTAACCTCCCCGACGACTCTCACAACCAATGGCTTGTCCCCACCAGTCTTCACATCATGATGTCCGGCATCATCTTCATCCTCAGCTTCTTCCAATCCGAGTCTCCCCGATACCTCGTCAAGGAAGGCCGTCCCGATGAAGCCGCCCTTGTTCTCGGTCGTCTCCGACAGCAGCCCGCTGATGGAGAGTACATTGTTCACCAGATCACTGAGATCCAGGCTGCTCTTGACCACGAGCTTGAGGCTACCAAGGGTGTTGGCTTCCTTGGCAAGATCAAGGAGTTGATCTTTGTTCCCAGCAACCTGTACCGTCTCTACATGTCCTCTATGGTTCAGTTCCTCTCTCAGTGGTCCGGCGCTGGCTCCATCACCCTTTATGCTCCCGATCTGTTCAAGATTATGGGCATTGTCGGAAAGCAGGAGGGTCTTCTCGTCACCGCTGTCTTTGGTATCGTCAAGCTCATCGCCGCTGTCATCTGCGCTCTCTTCCTCGTCGATGTTATCGGTCGAAAGCGCGCTCTTCTCATCGGTATCACTCTCCAGACCATTGCCATGATCTACGTCGCTGCTTTCCTCACCAAGATCCCCCAGCTTGGTGTCGTCGAGGACTTTGTCCTCCCCGAGAGCGATAAGGGTGCTTCTCGTGGCGCCATCGCCATGATCTACGTCTCTGGTTTCGGTTGGGCTCTCGGCTGGAACTCTATGCAGTACCTCCTGACTGCCGAGCTGTTCCCTCTGCGCATTCGTGCCCTCGCTACATCTTGGGCTATGACTCTCCACTTCGCCAACCAGTACGGAAACTCCCGCGCTGTGCCTAACATGCTTCTGGCTGTTTCCGAGGGCGGTATCTCCCCCAAGGGAACCTTTTGGTGCTTTGCCGCTGTAACCTTCGTCGGTGGTGTCTGGGTCTGGTTCTCCGTTCCTGAGACCAGTGGACGCAGTCTTGAGAACATGGATGAGCTCTTCTCGCTTCCCTGGTATAAGATTGGTCTCCACGGTAACAAGAACGCCGAGGAGCTTGACCAGGCTCGTGATGAGAAGCAGCGATATGCTGAGGAGAGCCACGCCACTGGCATTGAGCTCGAGCACCAGCGAAAGCAGGAAGCTTAAATGAATTGGATACGAAACATGAAATGGTTTGGCTGTGTCGTAAATGGCACTTATATATAAATAGTTATGAATAATATGAAGCGTTTTGAGTATTACATTACTCATTCTTACGTCTTGAGTCTTTCTTTGTTGTGACATCACGTGGTTGCACCAACCAACAACCTTTCATCCCGTTCCGTCCACCTCTTTCTTTGTTGGCTTGCCGCTTCCTTCGACCTCATTCCCCCGACTCATGCAAAATTGAACACCTGAGTTCCACCATTTGAATGGATTCCAGTCAAGATGTTACTGTCGGATACGCTTCCATGAAAAACTGGTCCGCCGCATCCCATCCGGTCACTCTCATCTCGCTTGCCAGCCTCTGTTACGGGATACTCTTCAATGAGTACCTTTGACACAGCTGCAGCTGTCGCCGCTGCAAAGTTCTGCCATCCCTTGTTCTTATGGCTATCGGCGTAGTCACATACGCCCTTCACAATAATGCACGGGATCTCATCCCATACACCAGCACCTTCCATCTCGAACGCGATGAGACCATGAGCTTTCGCAAGTCTATCGCGTTCTTCACCTGATTTGAGGACCGTATCTCCTGAACCGATGTGCCCGACGAAAACGTACGGGGCTTGGGCATCTTTCGCGCGCCCGCATTGCTGCAACTTCGACTTTTGGTCAAGTCGATCTCGGACCAGCAGCTGTCCCTTTTCACAGCCTAGTTCGAGACATGAGGCGTTGCGACTGGCCTCGCATACTCCAGAGCCACTCATACAGACATTGCAGTCTGAGTGATGCTTGTGAAGATATGAGCGAAGAAACAGACAATCCTTGTCAGCCCCGGGAAAGTGATAATTCGCAGCTCGACGTTGTCCTCCGGCGCGCAATTGAAGTTCCTCCAAATGCGCTGTCGCCTTATCTTCGAGCGACTCCCGGGCTCTGTCGGTCTCAAACCGAGCGACAAAGTTGCGAATGTTTTTCGTTGGTCTTCCTAAACGATCATCGAGAGTGTCCTTAATCTCAAGCTTATCGGGATAGTATCGACCGAAATCACGCTGAACGACCGCCTTGCTGATAACAACGTCGCCAAGAAGAATCTCCTCACCGGAAGGAGATATAGGCACGCCGCCGCAAACCCCAGTCACCAAAACCAGTTCGAGGTTGGGATAACTGGCACGAAAGCTCGCTGTCGCACTTGCAGCGTTGACCTTTCCCATACCCGAAAGAAGGACAAGAACAACATTGACTTCTCCCATGCGCCCAATTGAGTAGGTATTTGGGTCACCAACTGACCTCCCCAGCTTGGTTTCGTCCCAAAACTCGTCGACAACATGGCTCACAGCATTATACTCAACAGCAAGGGCACAGACAATGCCGACACGGAAGCCATCACGGTTTTTGGGTGGAGTGAACATGAGTTCCTACAATTGCAAATTTGCGCGAAAATTGAAGATGATGGTTCTCCAAATCGGCTGGAGGATTGCTGACCGAGAGGCCTCACGTGGTGACTGCCTCCATTGATAGCCTGGTTCGCCTTGCAGGGTTCCAGACTTGGCCTTGGTCAGCCGCAATTCCCCCTCTCGTGAGGCCAATCGCCTCTTCAAGACTCCAACAAAACATCTATCAAATCGCCTGCGATGAATGGCCCTACATTTCAGGACCCCGTCTATGGCAGTAACGTCGTGACAGGGATCACTGCGACAGGCAATGCTCATCAAACCTTCAACTTCAATCAACGCGCCGAGCCAAAGCCAAAGGCATTCTATGCCCTGCCTTATGAGAAGAATGAAGATTTTGTTTCGCGACCAGATATCACATCGCGGCTTGAGGAGCTTTTGCCTATGAATTCAGATGAATTCAGAAGCGCTGCACTCTGGGGACTTGGAGGCTCTGGGTAAGCCCAGTAAAACCATCTAGCGTTGTCGCAAACGCATTGCTCACGTCCAATTGACAGCAAGACACAAGTCGCTCTGGAATACGCATACAACCGATATCGCAAAAGTCCTTGCTCTGTATTCTGGGTCCATGCTGATAATGAAGCTACTTTTGCCCATGATTACAGCTCAATCGCTAAAGTATTGGGCTTGGAAGGTCAAGGCAGCGGACCTGACCTCCTACAGAACGTCCGACACAAGATTGAGTCGCTGGAAAAGTGGCTCTTGGTTCTCGACAATGCCGATGATTTGTCACTTTTTGGTGTCGGCTCAACAGCGAGCAATCGGACCAGCAAATTTATAGATTTTATCCCCAAAGGCCCAAAAGGCACTATTTTGTGGACAAGTCGCGATGAAGCTATCGGTGGGAGTCTCGTAGGAACCCGAAGAAGCATTCCGGTTTCAAAGATGACTTTTGAAGAATCCAAGGCATTGCTTGATTCGACAATTTCTCGACCAACAAGCCAAAAAGAGTTCAAACATGTTTGCTCTCTGATGGACGAGCTGCAGCATCTGCCACTTGCTATCTCACAAGCAGGGGCATACATGCGCAGAACAGACACTTCCGTCAGCCAGTACCTCGCAGACTTGAAAGAAGAACAGGCGCGTTGGCGCGTATTGAAGGGGACCGAATTCGACAAACATAGATTGCATGGGAATTCCAACAGCATCCTCGAGACCTGGAGCATTTCCATTCGTCGCATCAGGCAAGAAAACGAGATGGCATATGACATACTCCATGTTCTGGCCTACTTCGATAACCAGAATATACCTCAACCGCTAGTCGAAGCCGCTGCTGAGCATGGATGTGATGAAAATGCAAAGGACACTCTCGAGAGTGACCGGAGAAAGGCAGTTCGTCGACTGAAGGACTTCTCGTTCCTGGTAGAGCGTCGCGTTGATGATGGCGATGAACGGAACTTTGAGATGCACAAGCTCGTACAAGATGCTGCTCGCTACGGCCTACGTGTTACGGATATGCTGGAAATAGAGGAGAAGGAACCGACCAAAGAATCTCGGCGCTTGAGGAAATGGATCAAGAAATGGATAAAAAGCCCCAAAAAGAACACCACAAAAACTGTCGACGAAGAAATGAAGACGCCAACGAAGGGAGAGAAGTACTTTGCTGGTGCTGCGAGCGACATCATGCTAGGGTTGTATCCTGATGAAACAGAGATGGAAAAGGGTACTGGGCTATGGGTTGACTGCGAAAGATATATGGCGCACGCACAACGCGTATGCCATTGGGCGGAGATGTTCAACAAAGAACACTCTGCGGTATTGTTATTATGGCGCTACTGCAGGTATCTTCAACACTGTGGTAGAGCAGGGGAGAGTGTTGCGCCCTTGACTCACCTCCTAGATCTCGTCGAGAAAACCTCTGGCGAGCACAGCTACTGGTTCACTTGGGGCCTGTACTCTCTTGCAGTGAGCTTCTCATACCTGGGAGAATATCCACCGTCAATTGATAGCTGTAACCGGGCGCTGCGGCTGGTTGCGGAGGGTGATGAATATAACGATAATCTCGAGGTGGCGTGCATGTCCATGCTCTCGGAATGCTATAAGCATCAAAATCGCTTCGATGAAGCAGAGAAGACGGCACAAGAAGCACTGAAGCGAGGACGGGAGCGTGGCTGTGGAGACGCAGCAATTTTCGACAGTATACAAGCATTGGCAGAAGTCTACATCCAGCAGGAACGTTATGATGATGCTGTGTCAATTCTTGTCCAAGCTGTGGAAGACCACCAGCCCGCGGTTGGAGGCTTCTCTCCACAAATGATACCTGCTTACAACCACCTTGGGTTCATATACACCGAACAGGACAAGCTTCCTGAAGCTGAGCGAGCTTACAAAAAGGCACTGGAATTTTGCCTTGCAACATACGGCCAAGAGCATATAGACACGATACGGGTTTGTGATAATCTGTCTACGACTTGGGCTAGGCAAGGGAGGTTTGAGGAGGCGCTGCATAAGATTGATGAGACAAGTCGTTTGAGCGAGAAGATGTTTGGGCGGAATCATGAAGTCTGGGAAAAGGTAAGAAATACGAGGGAATGGATTGAGTATGTTAGGGATCATAAAACATGATGCCTCTGTGAAATTGACTTAGTTAAAGTGGAATAACCGAAGCAAGACGTGGGGATTCGTGGGGTAGCTTTGTCTGTTTGGAATACACTGCAATGGAACTCTCTCTTGGTGTGAGATTAACTATGTTTACGTTGGTCAAGGCAAGCATGTTAGGCGCAATCTTGGTTTAATTCGGGGTTTTTTAGCTACTTGTATTAATCTAAAACTATTATAAAGTATTCATCGTAGAGTAACATGAGGAAATACTACTTCTTGCAAGTGTGTGAGCATTTGCGAAGGATCTTGGCCCAGTCTTTTGGTGTATTGGCCCACTCGCTAACAGCAGCCTTTCTATCATAACTGATTATTCTTCCCAAGTAGTCGTAGTGTTCTTCTTCTGGCGTGTCCATCTTTGGCGAGATTGATTGACTGGCACTCAACCCATCGCGCACGCTTTCCACTAACTCTATCAATCCAGTAGTTATCCAAATCAATCTATCGCACTTAGTCTAATGTATTCTGTAGTACTCTTTTTAAATACAATTCCCAACCTCTAAACTGCAAAACTCAAGATCTAGTTTCTCACAAGTCTACTTCTGGTGCCTAGTACGCTGGATGGAAGAAGCAGAAGCCAGTCTCACACTAGCCAGCATCAATCACTCGCTCTTGGTGGTCAACTTGCTGTTGGGTGAGGTAGTCATCGAAATGTTCATATATATATTTATACATTGCGTTAGAACAATGCTTGGCAAGTCCTAATCCTTGAAGTTGTGATCAATGTTCCAACACATCTGATCCCTTTCTTGGAGAGGATTCGCCCAATATGACTTGGGCTTCTGATAGCTTCTTCCACCTGGAGTTGAGATCGGGTCTTGTTGCGAGAGCAGGATATATGTACTTAGTCGACGAGGAAGTCTCAGATAGTTGAAGGTCATGGTGAGTGGGAAGGCTAGAAAGTTGCTTGCATAGTCTTGAAACCAGGACTCAGTAAGTCTAGGAGTATGATGAATTGTTCGCTTATAGCGGTTGCCATGGAGGTCTGGTCCGATGTTGAAGAATGAGTTGCCGCCTGTGGGCCTCCCTCACACTCTGCGCTGCCTGGGTGTGCTTGGCTTTATATATAACAAGTCGCCTTTTCCCAATCAAACCCCATCGTATCGTGACTTATGGGAAGTTGGTCATTGGTAAGTCAATGCTGTGCTCGTATATCACGCCCAGACGTAGGTCTCTTTGACTGCCTCGATGCAGGACTTCCAGACGCTGATCTGGACCAATACGCTGATGGTGACGGTAGGAAAGGTTGCCGTGGCTTTGGGGTCAGTCAGAATTGTCCAGAGTTTAGGAAACCAACGACGTCTTTGAGGCTTGCTTTCGTCAAAGGTTCCATGTCCCTGATCTTCGCCTCGCCTTGTTGCGAAAGAGGTGCATCCGTATCCCCGACTCGATGGCCTTGCAGGCGAGAGAACTCTCCTGAAGGTCCTAAAAGTCGAGGTGACCCCCGATTCCTCCCAGGATTTCCATGGGAAGAGAGGTAAGTGACGGCATCGTGGCTTATACTTCAAGGAAGAATTAAAAGGGTGTTAGACGTAATGGTCAGTTTCGGCCATGTTGATTGAGCGGACTCCATCAATGCAGCGCAAACATCAACAAGTCTGACGGGATAGGCTTGTCGCTGCTAGGGCCTTCTAGAATCGAGGGTTAGCGATGATACACAAGCTCTTCTTCAAGTACCTCTCTTACATGCATAGCGCACACCCATACATCTTCTTCACTGGTGAGCTGCAGGGTCATGGACGTACTCCAAGACTCCAATTCCTCGAAACAGTGAAAGGTATGCTATATATAGTATTCTCTCCGCCTACGTGTCAGTTCGAGGTTCAAGGAATTGCGTTGCGATTTTTCCAACTGCTCCCAGGTATTCTACGTTCGGATGTAGGTGTTATACCAAGGAACTGAAATAGCTCTCCCGACTACGGCCGCGGCTGGAAATCTAGGAGTTGGTATCTTCCGGTTGGAACACGAAAACGAACAACGGGAAATTGTTGGTGGTTCTGTGCGATGTCGAAAAGAGCAGACAGTCCCCCCGCAACGAAGAGGAAAGCCCGCCGCCGCTCTCTAGTCCTTGTGGCAGTGTTGTCATTTGTTGTCAGATGGTGTTGCTTTGCTTATAATTCTCGTGACCTGGTATATGGTAGTTGAAATATCATCAAAACCTGTGGCCCATTCGCTTTCCAGCCAGGCAAGCCCAGAAATCTTTCGAGTGAAGCTGTAATGGACGACAATGATTTCCGGCGTAGTATGTTCGCCGGTAGATTGAGTCGTCTGAACACCATAAGAATGCGTTTCTTATAGATCGGAGTGTTGTGGGAATGAAACAGAGTTTAAGAAAGAATCTGACGTATGGGGAAGAAATGCAGAATTGAGGGGGTATCCTCCCTTGTCCCACTCCTGGGAGGACCTGCCCGGGCCTGAGCGTCATTAGGCATTATTTATCTGCCGTGTGTTGCTAGTATCCTACAATTGGCTCCGGGTGAGGAGCCTGGACGTGTCCAGCACTATAGAAGACGCTGTAGACTACAAATCTGGGGCAAAATCTTGTGGGGACTATGAGTTCTTAAGTCTCATCCAGAACCGTCCCACAAAGACCGAAAGGCACGGGTCTGCTGTAAATCGTATATATATAAAGAGCTTCTGGGCATCCCTTGTAGAAGTTGAAGGAGCATTCTTCGCCGACCTAAATGCTCGGAACGGAAGCTGCGCGGACACGTACGATAAGCTCTTGGTCTTGAGTTTCAGGATGTCACTTCTCCCGATTCCCCTCAACGCCCCATGCTCTATCTTCGCGATAATCGCACTCCTGTAGCTTCAGCTGGGCCTCCACGAGAATGGGCGGCTGTCAAAGGGGACCATTAGCGTGGTTTGATCACAATTTTGTTTCCGCTTGCTGGACTGTCCAGAGGAGGCCCTGGATGAGCGTTAGATGCATTTGATGGTAGATTCCGTCCCCTATTCTATAAAATTCCTTCTGTCCTTTAGCTAGGTGAAGAATTCGTTTTTTAATCTCCTCGGTGATCAGCTGAGTTGTCATTTCCCGGCTTGTCATTAACGGTCTCGAAGACTTGATCACGGGCTTTCCTGTTTCGAGAGGCAAGGATGCCCTCACCGTGGGTTTTGGTCAGAATCCACCACTGCTTGCCCTTGTGGTGCAGTGTATCAATGTTATCGTCTGCCCAAGAGCCCTTGGCAAATATAGTGAAGCCCATAGCTGCCTCAATTGCCTCAGTCTTGATGTATGAGGGAATACTCAGGGTGTCATAAAGGGAGTCACGGGGGTACAATTTACCCTCATTTTCCTCTCTCTCTCTTCTAGACTTTCTCTCGTGCTTCCTTATGGACTTTTATAGCAATATGCCGCGTACATAGTTCGATGAGGTTGAGTATATAAATCCGACAAAACTACAGAAATAGCTCCCATTTAGCAATTTAGCCATTGCTTGAAGTACTGGGATATTCTGCTTCAAGCACAACCTTGTGCTGGATGATCACCTTGGGCGTAAGCATGGCTATCAAATGGGTTTGCACGGTTCGCAGGCGTGAAGGAATTGGATGTACCGCTGGCGGAAAACGTTCGTGTTGGAGTCGTTGAGGTGGATGGGCCTGAGGCCTTGCGTTTCAGCGATGCCTGTCTTCCATTGAGTGTACTGCTCCTGGGAGAGCTCTTAGAAACAGGAAGCTTTGTCGTAGTCTTGCAGCCCTCAAACAATGGCATATGAATGCAATGATTTATTGAAGTGTTAACGTTTGGTGCTGCGGAGTACACGCTGAGCATCGTGTGCATCGATCGACACTTGAGAAAGGGAACCTCTTTTGCTTGGGTCAGGGCAAGTTTATAGATCTGCCTGGACTATGCCTAAAGCGCTGTATGTTATCGGATGGGTAGAGTTGTATGGTAGTTCCGCTGGGAGTGCAGCGGAAGACTTGTGTTGCAGTGACGAGTCAAGTCATCAACATCCAGCGACATCAAGTACCATCGTGAACTTAACTTTCCCATCACCCACTGAAATGGCCTTGATGTAGTGAATCGCTTCAACTACTTGCTTGAAGTCCTTGGACACAAGCTTGAGGTGTCGTACGGCGATATAGTAGTAGTAAGGACTATTAGCCTTACTTAGAGCCTTCCGGCTCCTTAAGCGCCTCTACCTTAAGGCTACCTTAAGCTCCTTCTTCAGCTTATCGTTCAGCTCAATTTGCCGGGTCAGTTCGTCTTCGGCAGAGCGCCAGAAGTCAAAGTACTTCTGGAGTCGCTCCTCGGCTAGAGCGGGCTTCTTCTTTAACTCGTCATTGTAGATGGAGAGCTGCGTACTTTCTAGGGGTCATGCATCCAATCCCAAGGCAAAAGAAGTAGGCAAACAGAGAGATTGATTCGAACACACCGTTTTTGCTCGGAGTTTAACATTCGAGACAGATATGCCCTGCGATACGGAACGCACTGCACTGCGACACGTGGATAAGTCGGAACCTCCTCGACATTAGTGGCAAGTAGAAAAAAAGGGACGTGGGAGTGAAGAGTGATGTGGGAGATGAGAGCAGCACCGAGAATTTGTGTTTGGTACCCTCGACCGCTGGAATCGTTTGCCGTTTGACGGAAGGGAATATTGGTTGGGTGTTCAGTACTGGCTGTGTTGCAATAACTTGAAAATGTTGCTAAGTCTGTAGACGTTAAGTGGTCACCTTAGTAGTGTTGGACGTCTTCTTTGGCGAGGTATGCCCCCCTGGCTAGTCTGTCAGTTTTGGACATTGCTAGTGTCCTCTCCTCAGGAGATAGTCGCACGAATCCTGCATTCGCTGTACTCCTGCTGGAGTTAACACAGGTGATCTGGTGGTCGCAAGTATGTGACATTTTAAAAGCCTAGTGTTGAGGAAAAGGAGATGAGGAGAGGAGATCCCGGAGCCATATGATGCTTTGGTCAACCGCGGACTGGAAGCGGTAGATTTCATCCATCTTTTCCTTGACGTACAAGGAGCTATCAAAGGTTAATTAAAGCGAAGCTGTCGAAATATATCGACAAGTGCGGGCTGATGGAATCGTCGTGCCCGTTTGTTTGACAGTCTCGCTGGTCCCTTCATCAGAAACATTCTGGGCGCTGAGCTTCGAAGGAGTGATCGCCAGCGCGTCGCATGCCTTGGTCATTTCCGTGGAATCGTGGGCCTATAACATCAGGGCCAAACATTTGGAAGCTATTGCTATGCCATTTGTTGCTTACGTTCTTGATAATTAAAGCGAGGTTCTTGGCCTCTGGAAAGCGGGAGCAGATAGGCAAGTCGTTTATCCCCAATGACGGTTTCGTCATCTCCTACCACCATCCCCTCATCGCCAAGTGCTTCAAGTCCGTTGGCTTTGGTCCTGGCGCGACAGCTTCTTCCTCTGGTGCACTGGGGACCGACCACGGGGTTCCTCAGCAGTGGTTATGCTAGCCCGCGACCCGTTTGGGGGCACAGCAACGATGACATTTATCTTGCCGCTAGGCGTAATCTTATATATATCAAGGAGGCTCTCGGCATTTTCAATGACCGCGGAGTATGTAACCTCGAGGCCGGGGAGTTTGGCAACGATATGCTGTACTGTCTCGTCCCCTGCGGTTAGCCCGCTGGTCGCGAAGCTCTGCCATCCCAGTCGACCAGATACCCCGTTTTCCATCCACATTATCCTCACCATACCTCCATGTAGTATAAGATGCATGTTAGCCAGCTTAGTGAATGTGATACCGTATGCGTCTATTGACCCATTTGTGGTTAGTGATATTGAAGACCTTAGTGCAGTCTTCCAGTCTAGTGGCGGTGCTGCGCCCTCCTGCCTGACGATCCTAGTATGAGTATAGGAGGGCAGGAGCATCCCCTTAAAGCTATACTTTAGATATGATGCTGATGATCCTGTTGCGGAGCCGAACAGTCAGGGTAATGCTGTTCTGGGCGGTGTTCGCAGTGTGGCTGATAACCAAAGATGCTTCTTTATATTGAAGTGTGTAGTGTTTGATAGCGAAGACTCAGCTAGAGAGAAGAATATTAAGGTTAGCAAGTTCCTAAGTATATGATAGCAATATACATACGTTCGAATTGCTCCTCATGGCTGATACCAGTGATATCGACGTTTCCAACGTCCTCAGCCATCTCCTTCTGATCAGAATCAGAAATCTCGTAGATTCTGCCACCAAGCGGCGCAATGCCAGCCTCGAAGGCATCTGCAATATCGGATGTGGTCTTGGAGAATGAGACAGTTCATGATTCAACTGCATACTCGCGGCACATGCCCAGCTGGGCGACTCGGCTCTGTACATCCAATATACATGTCCAGTCATATCCACCTTGCATTAGTGCTCTAGCTCACCCAGCTTGAATTCGATGTACCGCCATATCTTCAATATGTTGTTGGACAGTGCCCGCTCCTCCTGTATGCAATCCCCCACTCTCACCCACGAGTGGTGTTGCCGGTCGGCTGGTGCGTCCTCACCCTCACGTATCTAAACACGACACACGAATTGCGAGTGGTGGCCGAAGTATACATTTTTGCCGCCGCCGGTCTCGGGCTGACCCTCGACCAGCGGCCTCACCTCATCAAACGACAGCAGAGAGAAGAACACGTCTCCCGTCTCTTCGTAACGTCTGAAGCCCCCCCCACCGTCCACCTTGTACATACCGGAGGGTTGTGATGGAATCGTCCTAGGGTGGTAAATTGGCCATAAGACCCCGCAACCCAACAAAATGGTTATCTATGAGATCGTGACTGTAGCTCTCTCTTGTGCAGACAAAGCAAGACTGTCGCATGCTTCTAAGTAGTCGATAGAAAGAACTATGAAGGATATCTGGAGCTATACCCTCTGGGGTGGAGTATAGAGCGCTGGCGTACTGATCGCCACGCTCTGTAACCAGCTCATGATATATATGGAGTCGAACTTTCAGCCTAAGAGGTTGCGCTTCAATTCGTCCATCGGCCTTTTCCTACTATCTCGAGTAGTATATACATATAGCGGACGGCAGAAACGTTGGACCAGCGAGATCCAGATGATGATAGGGAAACCATACTTGTCGGTGAAATCCTTGACCTCCTCGTACCTCCCGGGGGGAGTCGCCAACGTCGAGGCGCGCTAAGGCTCGAGTGTCGGTGGAGGAGCCCAGATCGACTCAGGGGTTGTCCCGTACGTATGCGGGCCGACCATAGGTCTGGAAATCTTTGCTTGCAATGATGTAGTGCCAGAGCTGCTGTGCCTTTGTACAAAAAGGGGCCTGGAACATTGGCCCAGCTGGTAAGACCCTTAGGATCCTTAGAGGGAAATGATTACAATTCGCTGTTCTCCCAACCTTCAAGAAAAGGATCGGTTCATGATCTGTATATAGCCAAGAAAGCTACGTCCATACATGCCGTTACAGACGAGGCTCTGCAATCGGCCGTCTTGCCTTACTGGACGCGTGGAACGGATTGAGATGACTACAATCGTCGGAAACGAGCCTGAAGATCGTTAATTGGCAAAGTTGCTACAATAAGGTTGACAAAGAATGGCTACTGCCTGACTGAAGCTGGGTTATTGCTTTGATGATATCCCAATATATAATTACCCAAAGGCTGTGTATATATCAGTGCAATAAGCCAAAGTGAACAGGATGCTGCGCTTACTGAAAGCGTCCTGCTGCTTCGTGGTGGTGAGTTGTATGTGACAATGAGGAATCGAGGTAAAGGCAGCATAATACTGTAACTTAAACTTCTGGTTAGGTACTATAGTGTCCCTGGCCAAGGAAATGAAGTCGGAGCATGTGAATGGTCTCTCGTCTTCGTTAACTTACTCCTGTTGCAACTAGCAATGGGACTAACAGTTCTCCTGCCTGACGGACCCCCCCGACACCCTCATCAAACATGCGTAATACGTGCAATTGCTCAGCCCGAGACAATGAGCCGATTTACTGGATATGGCGAGAGCGAAGAATTATTCTCCTATATATCATCAGCTGATGTGGGCCGTGAAGCATGCAGTCAGGCAAACTAGCTAGTTGTAGGGGTGTGTGAGATAAGAATCATGGTTGGCGGTGACCTCTTTTGCTGGCTGAGGGTGTCCTGAATTACGCTCTGGTTTATGGCTGTGATTTGTGCGTCATCGCTGTCGCAACTACCATGTTCATCAGTACACGCGGTGCTCCCTGTGAAACGGATATACAGATGCGAGATTCCCGTCACAATTACGACCAGCACCGCCGCCAGGACTGTTATAGTATATAAAGAAAATCGACACGTCATACTTGCTGGTAAGCATGCGGAATCTGGGGTGCATCGGGTGATCATAGTTGTTCTACCCTTTGTTCTATACACCTCTTGCTTTGGTCAATTCAGTCTCTTCCGTGCTCTGCTTCGCAAAATACTCATATGTAGAAGATTAATGGTATGGTAACGAGCAAACTTATTTGTAGAACCAGAAGACACGCAAGGGTTGAGAGCCCATACGCTATGATTTAGATCTTGTTCGATGGATGAGAGATTTGGAGAGTAGACTAGGGTGCTGGCTGAGAGGTAGGGATTGTTGTGTTTCGATACACAATACTGCGTCTGTCCGATCAGGGTGAGTTGTATTCTGGAAGACTTTTATGGATGATACTATCGTCAGAATCTCGGATCGATGGGTAGATGATGTCAGTGGTATTTAATCATCTGCTGGATCGCATTGTGAAACGCCATCCAGCAGCTTCCACATCGCTCTTGTGGTCGAAAGTCCCTCGATAAAAGCCATATCAGTCTTTACTCGGTCCAATGTTGCGGGGTGACGCTCGCGAGTCTTCGCTTGTATATTTCCTCCATCGGAAGGTTCAACGTACCCGGGGGGCCAACCCGGACAGTGAACCGCGCCTCATAAGAGACTATAGAAAGAACGATGCAAAACTTGTGTAAGTGGTGCTATATCAGTTCCCAGTCGCCCTGCCTAGTGCTCTTATTATCGGTGTTGGAAGCCTTGTAATGTTAAATTGGTATCGGAATAAAAGAGCTAACGTACCTTGGGACAATCAGGTCCGTTCGCGGCCCATAGAGACTCGACGTTCGTCAACAGCTTCTTCTACGGACTTGGCAGTCGGGAAGAGTACAGGACCCTTGACTTAAGGCTACCGAATGGGAGAGAGGTAGGATGCAGCAGTAATAGTAGGAAGAACAGTATTGGCTCCTATAAATTTGCCAAAGGAGTTTCAGTGATGCAGTGATGAGGATGGGGCCGTCAGATAACCTCTCATTGAGTACGGCGAGCGGGTTCCTAGGAACATAGAGGCACCGTATGCTGTATATTTGCCTGGAGTGGCAAGTCCCCGATTTGCTACTGTGCTTAACATGGCTGTCTGGGTGGCTATGGATATCTGCGCGGATCATAGGGGTAAGGTGGATGAAAGCTATGACTATCAGGGTGGTGATTGTCTTCCCGAGTCCCATGGAATCGGCTATACAGTGGCTGGCGGACCAAGACAAGACAATTCCACTTGAACTGACGGAGCAGGGTGTCTATGACCTCGGACACCCTCTTCGCATTGCGGTCTTATAAAGTCAAAATTGAAGGGAGCGCCGAGCCGGAGCGATCGGTCAGAAGGAGTCGGGCTACAGTGGAGCTATCTCGGCTGAGGTACGTGAGGCGCTTCACTGGCGATGTTGACGGAGCCGCATCCTGGTGTGGTCGAGCGACGAAGAAGTGTATCTCATACCATCTTCTAGGTGGTAGCGATCTCTGACGTATCAAGTATTGTCCTAGGCCTGATCTTTCGGATAGTGAAGCTCGACAGGAGGATGTAGGTGTCGTTTTTGGAGCTAGATACCGTGGCAGGCACCTGGATGCCGAGCCTCGGGGGTCTGCTGTGAGCTTCCCTGGTAAGGTTGGAAGTTTCCCGACCGCTTCGTGTTTTTCTGCTTCTCCTTCGTCAACCAGCACTCTCTATGATTTGAGAAGCAGATTTGCTTTGTTCGACGTAAGTAGATGAGGGGTCGCACGTAGATGACATTTTGGCGTGTTCCTGGTGGGAAACAAGATCTCAGTGTAAACCTATATAATTCTTGTAGCCTCCCGGGTACCATGAGGAGAAAGTGTGATATAGTTTAATAGTATATAAGTGGATGGCCTAGTATCATTCAATCCCCAATAACTATTGCTTCAGGCGGAGGAGTTGCCTGGGAAGCGGGAGCGCCGGACCCGTCGCAGGCGAAAGTGTCGAACTACGACGTGGTCCCTGAAATTGTTCCTCATCAACATGACGGCGCCCCCAGCACAGTCCACAGCCTTCAAGCATCGCACTTGGTCTGCCAGCGAAGCAATGTCCTGCTTAAGCCTTGCAGGCTTGCTCTTCGGAATACTAGTGCACCCAGGAGATATTGGAGTTTAAGTAGCGGAATGTTTGCCGACTGTAATATATATCCGTTGTCGTGGTTGAGCCATGTTTTGCATTGTTTCTTATGAAACACTCTTGTATGACCGATGCTTCTCAGAGGATCGACTACTAAACGGCGCTTCCCGATAGTTGTTATTCAATATAGTATTGAAGTATATATAATTGATGTTCTCATTCCCGAATCTCGGCTTTGATTCTCTCGATGAGGATAGTTGGTGAAGATCATGTTTCGTCCCGATCTTCACCACACAGGATGCTGTTTTCACGGGTCGTAGGGTTGGTGGCTGGATTCAAGCGAGTGTTGGCGTCTCCCAGTTTGGAGTAGGTCTGGGTGCATCTCACTCGAGCTCGAGGCTGTTCGAGAGCATCGTGGCCAAGGCCATGTACAAGTCATCATAGGAAATCTGGCGAATCGTCTGATTCAGTGTTGACTTGACATTTTTTGCATAGTGGGCCTCACCCGGCACAGACGACTTAGCTGTGCGAANNTTACGATCTACTGAGGGTAAGCTGCCCTTCGCCTCGATTTTGGTCGGCCGATAAGCTCGCCTTCGCTGGACATGTATCGTCGGCGGTCGCTGGTCGAGACGGTCCTTATATTTACAAGCAGTTGTGAACAACATCGCCGTTCGGGAACTTGGCTTTCCACGGCGAAACATGCCCCTTGTGCTTTCTCCTTGTCCTTGGACGGTGCTCTCCTTCTCCAATAACTTGAAGCTCCATGTTAGTCATAGTCACTTGATTGCTCACATTAGCACTTACAGAAGTCTTATACTGCTAAATGTAACATTTTTTCATCTCCTCTGGCATTGAAGCGCACAAAGCACCGCATAGTCAGGATGGTGAGCCGCCTGCTGAGGGTGCCGAGACAAATAGCGCCCTGAAACAATTGAGTCAGTAATTGAAGTTTCTATCCCATAGCTTTATGTATCTTGGCAAATGTGTCACCTTCAGAGGTAGCTACCACATATTATTCATTCACCGCTTTGTAGGAGTTTCACTTACCGCTAGACTCGAGTGTTGTTGGTATGTAGCCCAGGGAATCTCTGCCTTGCACTAGATCAAAATGAATTCGATTGATAACCTACCTGGCGATGATGCCCTTCGATACTCTCAGGGCTCCAAGCTGCAGAAGGACAGATGGCAGGGAGGCGCATGTCCACTGCCTGGAAAGTGTCATGAAGAGGATCGATGCGGAAGGGCACGCCGCCGAGCCTCTTCAATAGTCCCCCCAAAACTGGACGTACGTCGACAGTCATATTGCGAGCTTTTCTCTGGGATTTCCTTGCCATCAGCGAGGCTCGTAGAGCCCAATCCATCCCACTTATCACTCCTAGGCTTGTCGAGCGAAGCGATAAGCATATTTGTGTCTGTCTTCTGCTGGCATGACTGTGTTGTATCTTGCGGCTACCGCTCATGGTCTCTCTCCAGAAGTTCAGGACGGATGTATGAGTATAGTATAGTATAGTATGTATGATTTCGGAGTAGACCGAGATTGGTGTCCTGATCTTCGACTATGCTCCCACTATAACCAAAGACAATAGAGCGGGGTCATGAATCCAATTCCGAGACAAAAGAAGTTGGCAAACAGAGAGAAACGTGCCTGTTATGATGTGGTTGGGCTCTCTTGATGCCTGGTGTGTGTTTCACAGCCGTACATCTTCATCTCGAGTACTCTCTGTGTATATATAGAATATGTCGTGCTAGTCGCTTCGCCAATTGATGAATATGGAATGATCCAGGGCTATATGCATCTTCCGCACCCTCAGAGCCACGGTTATTCGCCACTAGCGGGTCTTTCGCTCCTATCTGGATGCTATTATCAGACTGCTTGGCCGTTATCGCTCAGCTCCTCGAGATTCGTGATGCGATGCATTTCCCCGTTGATAGTATATTAGGCATAGAACGCCTTTTGATGTCTTATGGGTAGTCAAGTAGAGTTTACCGTGCCAGTGGCGAGGGTAAGAACGGCCAGTGAAATGCTATCCGCTTGTCTCTCGATCAGATTTGCGAATTGCAGTTGACAACAGTAAAAGAGCGAAGCATCTACCGTGAAGCTGTGCTTGCTTGTTGATTGCAGAATGGTCTGGGATGGACCAAGATTCGCACAAGCGCATCTCGACAACTTCGTTAATCATTTAATATAGAAGCTTGCGTTGGGTGGGGGTGCTGATCAACCACTTGGTAACAGAATGCTGTAGATTTCGGAATACTTTCACCTCCAGATATAGAGTATATAATAGTACAGCTCCAGCTTATAGTCGTAAACCCAGGTCGTGAGCCTCTGGGTCTTCTTTTCTCAGGTCCTTGTCAGAAGATGTTGAGGAAGGGGCAGGGGGTTCGGCTTCTGTTTGAGAGATATGAGTTCAGCGCGACCTTCAGATGAGAGGAAGCTTGGAGACATACGTTGCGAGGAGCCTGAACCATAAGCTCGTCATTCTCATCCGAGTCGATGACAACGAACTTGCTCTTGCGAACGGCGTGGGAAGGCTGTAGTAGCAAGTCAGCACAGGAAGAGGGGATGCAGAGTATACAGCTGCTCTAGCCGCCGGCGAGAGGAAGGACGAGGCTCACCATCAGATCGTTGTGTGATGCGATAGAGAAGATGAGAAAAGGAAGAGAAACAATGGGTAGGGAGAGGGGTGGGACGGTGGATTTATATATTGCGTGATTACGCTGAAAATCCCAAAGCTTTGGCAAGCTCGTGTGCGCAATAGTGAGGACAATATGGTGATGATATAAGACGTCGTAGACTTGATCGCAACGTCTTCACGGCCACCACAGAGTGTTTCGGCTGTGATGATGGGTCGGCAAGCAAGCTATGCCCATCATCGGACCCCCATCCGTTGGCAGAGTGTGGTCGAACAGCGTCCCCGGGTTGGGCGCCTGTTTCTCTGGCTTGTACAGCGCCAGTCTGCCTTGGCTGGGCACAATGACAAAGTCATCATCTTGGAACGCCTTTGTTCGTAGTACTCATCTCTCCTCGTCGCCCGCAGGCATGATTATATTATATCTTGTAGCAACTGCTCGTGCTCTTTGATCCAGACGGTCGGCAAAGGTGTCTATCGACTCATGTGAAGGACCAGAACACAGAATTTGCCCGAGTTTGACCTACATGGCTAAGGCGGCCGCGTCCTGAGGCTTGTTGACAACTTCCTAGTACTCGCCCTGGGTCTGCGTGAATAGCTGGACGCAGATCCATCCTCAAAACAACATGAGTCTGGGTGAGGCTCAGTAGGGCCAATAGCACACGTACCACTTAGAGGCTCGCCCAGCTATTTTCTTTTTAAGTATATTTATCGGGTTCCTGCTGGTTTTCCTGGTGTTTATGGCTAAATCCCACCTTCTGTTCGGCCACCCAAAGTCGGAATCCTGCCCTCTGTCCTCCGAGTGAGACGTTGCCGCGGGTGTACGGATCCCGAATCAATCTGGTGTGACGTCTTCGCTCTTCCTGTATGGGATGAAGGCTCGGAGGCCAGCCATTCCAGGCATCCAAACTGCGTCAGCATCCCGGTCCTGCTGGACACGAAGCCTGCCTCTCTCACACGGCCACCAACATTTGTTGAAGCTTGGAGTCGAAATGGTACCACTAGTCGTCGCAGGAAAGGTGTACACTGCCTGGCGGCTTGTAACTCAAGCTGGCCAGATGTGAATTTCCTGCACGGTCTCGACCAGCGTCTTTATAATATAAAAGAATATACCCCATTTTGCATACTACCAACCGAAGTCTTTCATGCACCAGGTGTTGTCGAAGATATATGGCAAATGGAATTAGGATCGTTAGGAAATCTTTGTTATAGCCTGAAGGTAAGGGGTGACGAAAATTTCTAGAGATTCGCAAGATACGGACGGCTTTACCTTCTGGGACCGCACAGTTCGGGGAGACAAAGTACGCGAGGAGTCATTCTTCGGCGATCTGTAGTTATATAAGCCCCTATAAATGTCGATTCGATGATGTGGTAATGACCCTCAATATCTGGGTCATCGGTAACATGATGCTTGAAAGTGTCTTCCAGGAGCGCATGATAAGCGTCCGTCGTGACATAGTGGAGGCGTTTCTCGAAACTTAAGCATGTCAAGCTGCCTTCCAGATCTTCAGTCGTAACTCCGGGGTCGCCCGCAGGCATGGTTGTCTTGGATGATTTCCAAGACCATGAACAGCACGACATCTGTGTTGTTCTGCTCCGCGAGGAAAGCCTCCAGCTGGGGAAGCACCTCTCCGTAGATTTACCAACCCCGTCAACCTCTCGATTGGGTCTATATTCCACGAAGTCAACATCGTATTGAAGGATTTGCGTCTCAGATCCATTAGGAAGCTTCAGGTTGGGGTTGTTTTCGAGTAACATAAACCCACGCAGCCTGTGATGAACATCCGTAATTGTGCAAATAACGCCGATATATTAGATCCCATCGTAGAGGTAGACATTACAAGCAACGCGAGCGTGCTCATCGATACCGGGGTTCCGATGAGATGGGACACGTCAAGCTGGACTTGCAAATGCCAGTGTAAGCAGAATCTTGCGGTAATGACAAGCTTCGTATACATATCCTGAGAACTTGTCCATAGGTCCGCATACCTCTCGTACAGCGATATGTACCAGTGATGAGTTCCAAAACTGAGCTGCTATCAGCTGGTCTACTGCGAATGCCACTTGAAACGGCATCTTGTGTTGCCGGCTCGCTCTCTATGCCATGGACGTGGAGAGTTGAACTTTTGGACTTCATGGAATGGCTGCCTATAAGTTTTTCACATTAGCTTCGATGATGGCGCGACATGAAGACCTCAGCTCCGAGGCTCATTGATATTCTTACTTACCTAACTTATTTTATATGTATCCTATGGGAGTAAGACGGTCAGGGAGATTATTGATCTTCCCAGCTCTCATTTGGTCGCCATAGAGCAGCCATTGGATGAGCTTCATGAGTTCCATGGTGAGAACACATTCTCTGTATATATAGACGGCTTGAGACACACCATTGGGTTCGTGAAAGTCCGCAACATGTGATTGCTCGAAAGCTGGTGAGGAAGAACAGGAAGTTGACTAGCGGCGTTCCCGTGACCCAGATGAGGCCTTTCTTAGTAGAGGGAGATTACTGAGGAGGCAGGATAGTGAATTTATATACGGCTTATGCCTTGGTCAGCTTAGTTGATGTTCATCGATAGCATTATCACTCTCATACCTTGCGATTCAATCTCTTCGTATGAGCTGAAAGTCAAAATAGTCATAACACATCGATTCTCGTGACGCGGGGGAGATGCTTCTTTGCTGACATCAAAAGCGCAGGCAGCAAGTCCTTATATTCGTCAAAGGGGTCATCATCCTGTGGCAGCACCTTAAGGCAAAGGTAACTATAAAACGAGTCAGTAAATATCATACGAGATATATTTTCTGAATTCCCTACCGGCATGTTCTGCCCATACCCTGACTAGTCCATGAGAGCTGCGATACCGCGGCTTGATGCTTGGGAGATTTAGCAAGAAGACTTTTCTGTCTTTAATAATATATATGATAAGAAAGAATATTGGTGCTGGGGTTGCTGGTGTTGGATAATGATGAAGAACGAGAGTTGAAGCGTGGGAGAAGGAGCAGCTTTTATAGCCAGCCAGATACATGTTTGCTTTTCCATGGTCTTCTGAGGCATTCTCAGTTTTCAATAGTTTTCTGTGTGATTTATCTCTCTAGGCTTCGATTTGTGAAGGTCAAGCATGTTGTGATACATCAACGTGCTTGATTGTGATACAACAGCTTACGTGTCCAACTTTGGCGAATGCTGCTTGGCAATTGATTCCATAGCAAAAAGGCAACAAGCTCGCTTGTATATAGTAATACTATTTACTACTGCGCAATCACTTACTGTATCGTGCACGAGGCGGTCTATTGCCTGTTGTTTCCAGGGCAAGCTGCACTCCAATCAAACTCATCCTCGTCTTGTTCTCTCCCTGATCTGGTTTTGCGACAGGCTTGAGTATCAATCACAACTCTTGCTTAAGATTGACTAAACGTTGATGATTGTTGGTTAGCAAATATGCAGTGGTGTCCTTAAAACGGGTTACGCTGATTGTCAACGCACACCAACCAACCCCAGCTTGGGCAATTACCGCCTTTCGTATGATATCAGATGGCTTGTCGTTGACAAGGAAGGCTAAACATATCAAATCTAAACAATCATTAACCTCTTGTTGCTGGACTATCTTTTATTCTCTATGCTTGTGTTGGTTGCTATAACATGTTGGACTGGCTGTGTATAACTGAAACAATTTGTCATGTGACCTTTTCTGTATGATACCATCCGAACCCGCGTAACCTCAAGCCCCTTGTTCTATACATTTCTTCCATTACGTCTCATGCAAATCTCCTGTCGTTTTCAATCCCACCATGCGCTTAGCATTTCTTTTTGGCCTGATTGGCAGCGCAAAGGCTTCCGGTGACTATTTTGAGCCTTTTCCCACTTGCGCTGATTGTCTACCTGCGAGTGTTCACGATGCGCCTGGGATTGGATTCAGTCTCTCGTTAACTTCCGGGTACGCTATCCTTTATTCATTCTCACCAACGATATTAGACTAATTTGTTAATTGCTAGGACCGCTGCTGTGCACTTCTATAATGGCACTGTTAAAAACATTGCGTCTATTCCTGCAAATCCGGAATATGCAGCCCTTATGAAGCGTCTGGCCAATTCTCCTCCGCCTCCACCACCATCCAGATGGGAGAAGTTACGACGATCTTTCAACAAGAAGATCGGAAGGCCAACTACGCCCGATGTCGGCATCATCGCCTCCATGCTTGTCTCTCTACGTGATGTGACTTCTATCGCAGTCACAAGTCCGTTGGATAGAGTCGCAGTGTCACACTCCCGAATTCAAGGCTTGGCAGAACCAGACCTCTGGGGCGCGCTCGAATACGCGCGTATTCGACCGTGGGTGGCCGCTGGTCTGCCCCGTCCAAAAGTTGTACTTCCCTTGCCCGCTGCGGGGGGATACCCAAGCCAGCTTCTCGAGTCATATGCTGTTTTCGCGGGACATGGGAAGGGTTTGTGTAAGCACTACAAAAACTTCTTGCAATGTGCAGAGGAGCAGGACAATGCCCCATTGGAGACAACTCTAGTCGTGGGAATCACTCCTACCGATTTACGGGGAGATATTATCAGGACTTGGTCTGCATTTACGGATCTCCAGCCCAGACACGGTGACCTGACGTTTGTAGACCTTGAACTAGGTCTAGCTACGTTGGAGGACAAACCCGACTTTTGGGCTCGCGTAACTGAAAGGTTGAAGGTTTTCTGCGGTACAGTTCCTAAAGGGTTCCGCCTCGACACAATCTTACTGACAGGAGAGAACGCGACACATCCAGCCTTTCTTCAATCTTTACGAGCCGCGCTCGTAGGTAACGGTTACCTACAGAGAGAGCGCGATAGCGGAGGGGAGATATCATTCGTCCATGAGGGTGAAGCAGTAATTGATCCTGTCTTTGCTAGTGCTAGAGGTGCAGCTCAATATGCAAGGTGGAGGCAGGAGGCGCCAATCGGGTGTGAAGAACAGGATAGGTGCGAGGAAGAGAGGAGGAGACAAGGAAAGCATGTTGAGTTGAGGTAAGCAACAACGTGTTGGTATTTACCCTTCTCGGTCAATTCTCAATATGCCCATTATGGTGCTTCACTCCTTTATATGCACTAGATAGGTTTAAGCCTCTTCGATGGGAGGAAGCAGCCGTCTCAACTCCTCATCCTCCGAGATCTTAAGAATTGTAACCCGCTGCGAGCTACACCCAAACGCAACAGTGATTTCCGAATCTGTCGCTGATATGGCAGTCCGAACACCTCGAAAATCACGGGGTAGTTCGATCAAATCGTTCTCCCTCCACTGGATACGATCTTTTCTCAGTCTGAACGTCGGCGTGAGGCATTGGCTCGAGATAGTTCCCAGATTCATTGGAATGACTCCATAATTGGTGTGGATTCCAGAGTTATCTGGTAAAAAGGCATCGATCTCCCAGTCGTTTTCAGATAGTTTGATGTCAGCAAGCATCTCCCCGGTCGTCCAATTCCAGATTCGGATGTCGTTATTAATCTGGCCGGCCAACAGAGTTCCCGTGGCAGACAGGATCAAGTTGGAACATGGGTCGGTCCGCCACTGTTTGGTACGCATCATTGACTCCAGGTTCCATATTTGAATCTCAGATGGAAGTCCAAGGGCAAGGGCAAGGGTGGAAGAATCCTCGGCAATCGCCATCGAGGTGATGTCGCGTCCATCAAATGGTATCTCTTGAAACACTTCGCCCGTCTCACAGTTGAACCCTGTTACCCCTTTTTCGTGACTAACGATCAACAGGCTTCCACTCGAGGAAAATGAAAGGTCATTGGCCCAGATCCCCTCCCAGACATGTTCAAGATCAAATGTACCATTGGTCCGCTTCCAGACCTCAATACAAGGGCCACGCTTCCCCAAATAGAATTGAATGCATACTGCGATACGTTGAGAGTCTGGTGAGAAATGCACCTCGATCCTTCCATAGTGCTGGCTGGCCTGCCACACGTAGTTGCCATCCCGGGCACCCCATACCGCCGCTTCATTCCATACGTCCGTTGCTATGAATGCATCGTCGGGGGAAAACTTGTAAGGCCGTATACTGGAAACCTGCTCCTTAGTACGTTTCTCATAGAGCACGTCGCCCGTTGCGGCATCCCATGCTCTCAATCCGTGCGCTCCATATGACGCTACTACTGTTGATTCATCATGAGATAGAACGAGTGACGTCGTTTCCTTTGAGTCCTCAAGAGGCTCTTTGAGGAGGCTTGGCCAGTCCCATAACTGTATTTCACCACCACCTTGTCGCACAGAAGCAAAGGTTTGCCCATCAGGGGAAAACAAAAGATGGTGTATATTGTCCTCATGGCATCGCATCATTGTCGCACAGGCTTCTGAGTTCAAGCTCCACGCTTCAATGTTGCTGTTTCGCCCATCCTCTCTCTTACTTGCGAAAAGGATAAAGTCCATGTCAGGTGAGAATGAAATACTGAAGAATGAGGCGCGATTCCTGAGATTTAGTCTTGCTGAGCACTTTCCACTCCGAATATCCCAGACCAATATCGAATTGTTGTCATAGAATATGGCCAGGAGGCGCGAGTCTGGTGAAAAGACAAAGTCCATTATATAACGGCCATCCTCCTCTTCCAACTGCCATACACACTGGCCTATTTGGAGGTCCCAGATCTTCATTACTGAATCTCGTCCTGAAGGTGTAGCCAATACTTTTCCGTCTGGCGAGAAGCCACCGGGCATTATAAAGGCACCGGTTGATAGCGATATGTCAAAGGACTTCTGTTCCTCACCACGTTCAAGAAACCAAATATGCGCTTCAGCATAGTCTGAAACGAGTAGAACGGTGAAGTGACCCAATGAGAACTTAAACTGACGATCGGAGTCTTCACAAGATTGGGGGCCAGCTTCCCTGGCCCATGGGTATTTTAGATCTCTCACGCAATCCCCCGTTGCCACATTCCAGGCTTTCACCTGTCCCTTGATTGAGCATGCCCATAGTAAGGTGGAATCTTGTGAGAAGGCCAAATCGCCCAAAGTTATAGCTTGTGTTGGCTCTAGAACATGTGCTCTTGTATCCGAGGACAAACTTATCTTGTGCTCTGGGGTAACCACTGCTAGGCATTTTCCATCGGGAGAAAGGGCCATCAAAGAGCCTTTTTCTGTCTCGAGCTCCTCGATACATTCACCTGTATCGCATCTCCAAGCTCTGGCGTATTCTCCGCTGGAGACAGAATACAATACTCCAGAGTCAGGTGAAAATACGCTAGAGCGCCTGTCTCCGAGGGGCCACCATTTGGGCTTAGAGTTCTCGAACGAACGCAGGCGTGGATCCCAGTCGGCTCTTCTGCCTGCCACACGTTTCAAATAAGCTGGTATATCAGCGACAAAGGTCTTTCGGACGATGCTATTCATAGGCGCAAACACCAAAACAGAGTGATATATCTGTAGGGGGGCTAGGTTGATCATTTCGGTATCTTTGTCAACGATTCTTATCGCATCGTCAAGAAAATTGATCAACTTCATGTCAACAGCAGACTAGCAAAGTATTATTAGCAATCTGAGAATTCTGAGTCTATGCACTTTCTTACCGATCTATCCAGGACAGATTTAAGATCTCTGATCAGTCCGGTGATCAAATAGACCTTCCCTAGCAAGATCATGGCTTCAAACCAGTGAAGCAGATGCTTCTCCAAAAAGTTTAGGATGGCGGCGGCATCGCCAGGAGCAATTCCTGCAATCTTTTGGTGGTGTATCCAGTAAATGCACGCGTATTGAACCTCCGGGTGTAGACACTGGCCGACAACCTCGGGCCGTAGTGTTGATCGGAGCATACCTGGAATCCGCAGGTGACAGACATCGGTCTTGAGGCTCTCCATGGCTTGGAAACAGTCTTCAACTAGATCTCTTGATGACTTCTTCTTATCGATCCTAAAGGGATTCCCTTCTATATCTGGGTCCATTAAATAGTCACGAAAGGATGAATGAAGCATTCGAATTGGTGCATGTGAAGAGGAAGGGATGCTAAGAACCGAATGGAGAAAGTCCAGCCTGATATCAATCGCCTTCTGGTCCATTCTTATGAGTCTCGAAAGTGTGGATGATGACAGAGGGACAGCGAGGCTGATGATGGTACCGACGATTCGCTTGACTTCGTGGGTGATCACCTCCTTCTTGCGTTTGGAACAATGTGAACCAAACAGCCGACCAAGGACTGGCCCGTAAGTAAGCTCCATCCGAGAGGAGGTATCCTCAGAAGATTCTAGGAATATTTGGAGCTGCTCATCGGGGCTACCATGCCTCCGGTCAGCTATGAAACGGCACACAGTTGCGGCGAAGATGAAGAGGGGCGCCGCCCTTTTTGCAAGGAGCTGGATGTAGGCGTTCCCAGGCCAGTCGGCTGGTAGCTTACGACCCTCAGCAACTGAAGAATCCCATCTCCTTTTAATCAGGTCTGCTTCGTGTGCCAGGAATGCTAATATATCGTGTTCTATTACTTGAGCGGGTATTTCGTGAAGAACCAGGTCTTGATAAGTGCCCTGCACGTCATTGAAGCCTAGACGAACTGGAAGATCAGGGCGGCTCGTCATAAATACTCTAGTTCGCGGTTGCTTTATATCTCTTGTGCGCGAAAACAGATTAATGATGAGACAGATATCAGCATCAGACTCGCATTCATCCAACGCGTCGATGACAATAGTGATGGGCTTTTTATCCTGAGTCTCAGTTGAATTTTGAGAGAGGGGCTCCAGAATAAGTCTTTCGAACTGAGCTCTGACGGCTTTGCTCGCAATAGTTGGATCATGCAGGACCGCGTTATAGATATAAGGCTCGAGCGCCGGCCGGTTCGTCGCAAGTTGACGCGCAATGGTAGGGACGAGTTTGGATATTTTCTCTCTGTTCAATTCGCCACGTTTGAAGAAAAAGGACGCGCCCAATCTTCCAGCCTCTGATAGGGAGCGGGCAATTGTGCGTGAGATAGTGGACTTTCCAGTGCCCGCCATGCCGTTGAGCCAGAATACCGTCTTCGACTGGTCAGTTGTGTCTTCGGCCCATTCTTTGATCTCCCGTAGAATATCCTTGCGGGTGTTCTCCAGACAGGTCGCGTTATGCTCCTCGGCATGTGAGTCCCAAACTGCATCACTAACGTAGGGCAACTGATCGATTACTGCCCTTCGCTGGCCAGCCTCTGTCCTGTCATCAATACCAAGGATAACACCTGCCGTATCAATCTGAAGGACCTCTAATAGGGTCTTTGTTGCATTCTCAATGTTTCGAATAGCGCTTTCGACCTTTTCCTTCCGCAGCGGCCATTCAAGACTTGAACAATTGTTGTTCGATAGCAGACTTTCGAGCTCACGTAGCTGAATCTCACTGCTTCCCACAGCATGCGCAAGCTTCCGAGAAGCTCCCAATTTTCTGCCATTCTTTCCATTGAGAAGGTCGTGGATCTTTCCGGACTCATAATGTAACGTGATGGTTGCCTGCAGCAGTCGAGCGCGACTGTCGTTGGAATCTTTGACGTCTTGAGCATACTTGGAACACCACGAGATAACTTGGAGAGACAGGTCGACCACAGCAATGACGTTTGCAACGATGCCTAGGCCTTCCAGTCCAGACATGACTTCTGTCGAGAGTGGTCTTTGGCTTCGGGGTGGTTTCTGGGACTGAGGTTGTATCCTCCTTAGCAGCTGAAGTAGTTTTGGCGATCTTCAGAAGTAGGATAAGCAGACTAATTCGTAAGGTTTCTCGACACGTTTGCGACAATGCCTAGGCCTTCCAGCCAGTCCAGACAAGACTTCTGTTGCGATGCTGAAGTGCGGGCACAAGGGGAGGGGGAAAAGATCAGGGCCTTGACCCTAAATGACAAAAGGATTGGGGTGATATAGTCTAAGCTTAGGATGACTTTTGCCGAGTTTATTCTGACACCTCATTTCAAGGTCCGATGTTTTCTTGCCCGGATGAGGAGCAAGAGTGTTGGTTGGAATCTGCAGCCGCCCGCGTCTATCACATGGTGTGTTGGATTCCATTGGTGGATCAGGGATCAGATACCAAATTCGATGCAAGGGGCCCCGTTCACGCAGTTAGCGATGGGATGGGTGCGTATGTATATTCGTTTGAGGGAGTGTAAGGGATAGGTTTGAAAGGGTCTATCAAGAAATGAAAAGCGTGACCCGTGCACTGACTGATGTTTAGTGCCTGCCTCCTCAGCAGAACCTGGGGCTCTTGATCCTAAGTGGCCATAAGACTTAGGTAAATTATCATAAGATTAGGATGATCTTAGTATATCTTTTGCTGATTTTAGACCTCTTATATCAAAGTCTGATATTTTCCTGCCCCAGACACTCATCCGCAATCCGCATCGTAGCCACCTTCAGCTACAGATCGAACACAGCGGAACCGTGCCGCTTCAACACCAACCATCGGAGACAACAACGGCAACTAAAAACGCCCTCACCCCAAATCTGCCTCGAGCTTTTCCCCAAAAAGAAAGATGCATCTTATAGCGCGCCACGAAGTCGACCAAGCTGCGTTGTGAATGGTTGCATATTTGCGGCTGAGGGACCCTTGCACATACCAGATAGAGGGGTAGAAAGAAAAGACGAAGCCACAACCAGATACAAAATATTCTTTCAGGTCTCGATTGTTAAAGTCCTGTGATAGACAGGGGAATAAAAGCAATAAATAGATTGCATTGCCAAGCGGGGTTCCCGTTCATCTCCCGTCTTGTCATTTCTTGTCCTTGTTCTTGTGTTTTGCTGGTGTAAGTCGTGATGGCGTCTCCACAGCCTCAGAGTAATGTTGTACAAACGCCTCAGCCTTTGATGCATCAGAGGTCTGTGGCTAGGAAACCTGTTGGGAAACCGGTTGGAACACCAAGCCAGAGCATATCGCTGCCGCATAGACCTACTCCTCAGCAGCAGCAGCAGCAGCAGCAAGCCGGGTATCCTCCTCAGAACCAACAGCAACAACAACATGTCCAACATCAGAGGCCTCAATCATATCATCCTGGGCAACAGGTTCAACCTGTTTATCAGCAACAAATTCCACAGCAGATTCACCAAGCTCAGCCGATAGCACACCCAGGCCAGCCAATTCAGCACCAGCAAGCGCAACCTGCTCAATACCCTCCCCAGCAGCAACAACAGCAAAGCTATCCCCAATATCTTCAAAGTCACCAACAACCAATTCAATATCAGCAAACCCAGCAACAAGCTCCACAACAACAATATCAGCAACAGCAACAGCTTCCACCGCAACATGTCCAAGCGCAGCACCCTCAGCAACCCTTTAGCCCGACAAACCCATCACCAAACCCCGCTCCTCAAACGACTCTGCCAAACACTCACCAAGCACAACCGCAACAGTCTCCGGCAAGCCCAATTCCGCAAATCCACCGGGTTGACACTGCCAACACCAACATCGGTTCATTTGTGGCCGATCACGGCAGACCTGGAAGCATCAGCGGTAGCAGCGCCGGTATCGCAACACCCGCTACCACTGTCGCTACACCAAGCGTCGCGGGCACACCACGATGGGAGCCGAATATTGTTCCTACCGCGGCTCAGCAGCCTTCTGTGAGTCAGCAAGCCCCGGCAAATCAACATGGTCCTGTCCAGCAAAATCCAGCGATCCAGCATGCTCCAGTCGTGCAGCAACCTCACCCGGCTCAGTATGCCCCGGCAGCTCAACAAATCCCAGCGGTTCAGCAGAGTCATCCAGTTCAGCATGCCCCAGTAATCCAGCCGACTCCAACTGTTCAAGCTACTCCCGCGGCAGACTCGAGACGCTCATCTACTGGACAGCCTCAGCTATGTAACCATTGTCGAAAGGGTAAGAAGGTCCTTCGGGTGAGCCGTTATTATCGCTAACACCCACAGGAATCCCTCTCAACGTGTCGGTCTACACCTGTCTCATCTGCAGCACAGCGCATATCACGACCAACTTCTGTGTCTGGTGCTTCACCTCCAACGCAGTCAACACTTCTCACAGCCACGATAAATCCTACTACGCCACTGAATCCGACCCGCGAGTCCAATCTTCCGTTCAAGATGCAACAACCCAAATATGGACCATTCGAAAGAACGTCTCTGGCCGACTCTGGTACACTCATAACTCTACTGGCTTGAAGACACACCTGAAGCCCACCGCTGCGGCCTTGTTTGGATTTTCTGGATTGCCACCTGGCTGGGATGAGCGCAAGACACCTGATGGCCAAACATTCTACTTCAACAAGAGATTGGGGACCAGTTCATGGGTGAAGCCCGCCAACTCTCTGCCTGACGGTTGGAGAGAATTGAGAACACCAGACATGACGCCGTTTTATATCAACGAACAACTTGGATTATCGACATGGGATCGGCCGGGACAGCAGCCACGACAGACGAAGCAGGGAAATAAGGTCATTGTGAGAAAGGCACGACCTGGTCAACCAAATCAGCCGCAAAATGTCGGTGATAGCATCCTCTCAGCGACGGTCAATGCGGCAAGGCTCACTGGCCAAGGCGTTGAGATGGCAAGTCGACAGGTCGGAAAGCTTGGCAAGAAGAAGAATTGGAGAAAGATGGGTCGGATGTTGAACACAGTCAACAGCTTCGGTGGTGTCGGCTCCGGAAGCGATGGCGAGTACGACGATAATTACAACGATGATGGGGACTTTGGATTTGGGGGTGACGACTCGGACGGGTTCCAAGACCAGCAACAGGGCCAGTTCCAGCAAAGCTTTGACTATCAGCAGTCGTCTTTCTCGCAACCTCAGCAATCATTCTCCTTTGAGGATAACCAGCAGTCGATGTTCCAGCAGCCAGCCTTCGAGCAACAGTCGACATTTGAGTACTCGGTACAGACTGAGCAGCCAGCTTTCGAGCAACCTGCGTTTGATCAGCAGGCTGCCTTTGGCCAGCAGCCTGAGCAGTTGAGTGTTACGACTGAGGTGTCTTATACGATGAATGAGGGCCAGCCAGTCTTTGAGCAGGAGGTTCAGTACACTCAAACATACGAGCAGCAACCCCGTATCGAAGTCCAGCAGCAGACTACGTTCGAAGCTACTTCAACCCAAGAGCCAATCTTGGCTCAGCAGACCACATCCTGTGAGACAGTCATTACTTCTGAGCAGGCCATAGTTGAGCCTCCCATCCAGCTGACCAAACAGCCTGTATATCAGGTTACTTCGCAAGAGACCTATTCTACCCAGCCGTATGTCTACGATCCAACTCAAATGCCTCAGCAGCAGGTCACCATCTCGTACACAGTACCAGATTATGCCGCCGAACCAGCACCACTATTCACACCCCAGACCCAAGCACAGCAACCCATGTATCCGGTATTCCTTCAGAACAACCAGCCCGAGATCATCACGAGTGACGTTCCTCTGGTCGAAGTCCCAGGTACACCAGACAACACTACGTTCATTGTCAGCAGCGGATACGCTAGTAACGATATATTGGCCGGTACTAGCCTAGCAACTGAGAACAACAAGGCTCCTGTTCCTCAGTTATCAACACCAGCACCACAAGATAGTATTGTGGTGGAGGTGACTGTGCAATCAACCCCGACGCCGGGACTGGAGACGATGGCATCGCCAGCACCGGTTATTGTGCAAGAGTATGATGCCTCGGCAAAGCCAGCTTCTATTGTGACGGTCGATCCCGTGCAGCCAGTTGACTATGATGTTGGAGCCAGGTGTAACGCACTCATTTGATCGATAGTAGGCGTCTTTGGTTATTGAGATTTCGAGGTAATATGCGATGGCAGTTTATGATCTTCGCACTTGAATTATAGCAATGTACAACGTAACGAGAAACGAGATACGAGTACAATGGATATTAGGACGCAATGCAATTTGACTTCAGATTAATAGCAACACAAGCTAGCGCATCGCTTATGTTCATCTCAAAATGTCAAGTCTGGTTCTATGTATATACTGTAGCAGGCAGTTTGTAAACCCTGGCTGCGATGTATTCGTCGAAACGTCCCTCTGTTGGCGCACTGATCCGTGACCGACAGAGCAATGCCTTCGTAAGCTGATCTTAATACTGAATAAAAGCATAGAATTCTCTGGGCGTGTTATTTGTATATGATGAGCGTCTTCATGAGAGGAGATGGAGGGCAAAATGGCAGAGCCTTGGCCCAAAGAACATCTTGAGTGAACATCACAAAGTCTGGTGCACAAAGACATAGACGGCATAGCATTAAGACTAATCCGTGCCCGAGAGGCCAGAGTCCACTGAAATGTTGAAGGTAAATGACCACGGCAGTCCCAAGTCCTCACGTCACCGCAGTCATTGATGCGTCGCAACAGCAGCAGTGAGAAGTCAAAGCAAAGCTTATCCTCATTTCACATTCGCAACGGCGGACATTGCAGCTCTAGTTGGAGGCTGTCTTGGGCTGCTTCCTGAACCAGCGGGGCCTATGTATTGTGAGAACTGGTTGGTTTCGCCATCGGATATAAGAGATTATCTGATGAAGCCGTCGCCAGAAACCGCAACTTCATACTTCCCATGTGATGCTTAGAATGAAACGACACGAAGGAGGCCGAGTCACCAATGTGATCCAATATCCAGACGAATCATCGTCCGATGAACCAGTAAATGTTCTTCATAATATGGCCAACCCTTTCATTACTTTATGTATGGCCAGTTGCACTTCCACCTCAAGATCTAAAGAGCTCTGCGGGTACAGAATCATGTCCAACATTAGCGCCGATGACATGAAATGAATAATATGAATCGCTAGTTGCATCAACTACAATCGCCCATGATAACGCTCTAAAATCTTTTACACCTGTTGAACGCCAGCATCCTCCGCCGTTCTAATAGGAATCTGCCCATCGATGCCAGGCATGAAGGCGCGATACGATGCAGCAAGTGACCATTTCTGCAGATCCCTAATCGTCGCCTGCAAGATATCAGTTCTTAGCTTAACAAGAAATCCCTTGGTGTCTCACCTCAGCTTCCGCTGTGAACCGTCTCCGTCCCGTCGGACCGTCAATACAGAGCGCTTCCTCTATTGTGCCGCCCCAGTTCACTTGTACGCCTGAGGTACACGCTGCAAGCCATTGTAATTCACCGTGTTGCATTTCAGGATGTTGGATTACGTAGTCTCGGAAGTATGGCCATGATATACAGTCCAGCATGTCGATGTGAGGGACGAAGACTTGGAGTTCTGTTGGCCGAATCCAGTCAGGGAGGTCCTGAAGAGTATTAGTCTGCCTCCATTGCCCAACTTCGCGTGTCCTCAATGTGTGCAGCACATCATTATCCCGTGTTGCCAGAATTGAGACAAACATGTGTACTTACAGCATATGTCTGTGGAGTCGGATTGATCTGCCATCTCATCACAACCCAAACAACCCACACCGCCGCCATGGACGTAAAAGCGTAATCCTGCCTTCTCGCACTATAAATGAATTGAACAGCCCATTTACTTATCATCGGCGCATTCTCATACTCATCCTTATCAAACAGCGCCGCCACACACGGAAACGTCCCCGTCAGATCATCAGGCTTCGCACCCTCTGTAACCAACTGTCTCGCCTTCTTGAGCGTGTCCGCCCAAGCCTTCGTCACAGAGTCAACACCGTGCCCGTCGTTGGCTGTCATCATGGCCCAGTTGTGCTTGGCGTAGTAGTTTTGCAACTGGCTTTGCTGGGCGACGGCGGGATAGTGGTTTGATTTTATACCGCTGGAGAAGGGAAGGTTGCCGAAGTGGTAGGAGGAGAAGTAGCTCTTTGTGCGGGAACCTAGGTCGATGTTCATGTCGTCGGCTTCAAAGGTTGTGCCGTCGAGCCATTCTGCTCTGTCGAATAGTGTTTCGATAAATTTGCTCTTGGCTTGGTGATTTACACCGACGAGTCTGATGGTCAGTTAGTATCAAACTCATCTCACTGCTCAGGAACTCATTTTAATTTGGGGGAAAGACATTTTTCCTTTACAATAGTTTGTTTTATCTCATATGAGGTGAAGGAAATAAGAATTAGATGAGAATAATGTCAGCAAGACTGCACTTCACTTGAAATGCTTAACCGGGATTATCTCATCTGAGACGTAAGAATGACATCTCACATATACCATCTCACGGATAGACTTATAAGAACACAAAACATACCTCTGAGTCACAACGACAGCCCTGGACCTTGATTCAATGTACGAAACAATAGATTCAACAGTTTCACCTATTCTTATCCAAGACATAACCTCAGCAGCTTCAGAATCCGTGCCATTCCTCATAGCTGCGAGTATAGTCTCAAGCTGATTCAGCCTCCCCTTCTGCTCATTCATGGCATTGGTCAATCTATTCAGGGTCTCCCCCGACAACACCTTGGTATCGTAGGTGCAGACATTGCTGCTGAACTGACACCTCGCGCAGGGATGTCTCCCATCGCACTTGGTCTTTGTCTTGCGGCACGGCAGACACGCGTGGTTCGTCGCGTACTTACGGGACGATGAGGCCCGGGCTGCCCGCGGGCGTGCGGTCTGAGGTTGTTGAGGCTGTGGTGGTGCCGGGGGTTCGGGCTTAGGGGGAGCTGGGGCGAGCCTCTGCATGGCCTTTGCCTGGGAGGTGTGAACAAGCTTGGCCTTAACGTCGGATGATGACGTCGTTTTGAGATGGTTCTGCAGCCAATGTCATGCAGCGCATTGTTCGTTTTCGGATTTTCTCAAGGGCTTTTCGGGGGAGATGAGGTGTCGCGGCTGATCCACGTCACGTTAGGCTTTGTTTGATACTGCCTGCACCCTGTCTTCTCACTACGGGACGGACGGGAGAAGGATTGTCACCTGCGGGGTGTTGTGTCAGGTGACTACGCGTTTCGTGTTGATGATTGGAAGCATGTCACCAAGTATTAGAGCATGTCTGCAGATGAGAAGCCGTTGAAGATATAAAGCTATTGTAGTAGAAACATAGTCTTTGATTCAATTAGACTGAAGCGAAGTGGTTCAGTTTAATGGATCGACAACTTGATACGCTGGTCAAAACAGCCCTTGTTTCTACCAACCAACCATGTCAATTACGGCATTAGAGACTCCCCAATTGGCAATGGAAATCTGCAGTCAAGCAGTAGCTAAACCAAGAAAGGAAATAAAGATTGATTGAGCAGGCTGACGGCACCGCCTGTCAATATTGAACAATCGTATCTACCGGAGCGGACCATATACGCTGATCAGAATCACTTCGGAGCTGAAGAAGAGTCATAACCTCCGAACAACCCATCACAGACCGGTCCGTAGTGGCAAGTTGTAAGCTTTGCATAAAGATCACCAAACATGCTGGCCTACAAGTACAAGCTTCAAGTCTTGATACCAGAATTACGTCGTTGTAAGATGCCAAGGGGGAAACGCCTCACTTACGGTCTCCAAGATTCATACTGTAGCATTGTCAATTGAACAGAACGATCAAGAATTACACGCCCCTGGAAAAAGGAACAGCTTCGATGCAGCCAGTAACAGCTGTGCTATCCAAGATCTCGGAACAGATCAAGAGATTTCAGGCCAGGGCAATACCAAATAGTGACATCATAGAGGGGCATTTACCTCCAACAGACTCTTAAACCCGGTGATTTCAGTCCGCGACGCAAAAAAACAGGTTACGAATCGTTTTACAGGCTACCTTTCAATTTCTGTTTCTTCCCCCCGCGATGACGGTCTCTTCTCTTCTTTTCTGTTTCTTTACAGGGGGTGGAAATCTCGGAAAGCATGGGCTTGCGAGCAAAAGTGACGTCGTCTGAGGCAAAGCCCGTCGCTCTTCGATTCGGACCCCATGGCTGCCGAGCAAGGCAGATGCTGCATCTCGTGTGTGACTGGACGCCTTGCCTGAATTTGACATTGTAGATCATCCATCCATCCACGACAGCCCGAGAGAAAAACAGGAACATGCCGACCGGCAGCGTTTACTTTACACTTTAGCTGTTCAACGGTTCTGCAGGCTTCCGAACGGACCCGTTTCTGTTGGCCTCAATTGCGTTTCCCCAGAATTCTAAAGTACCGTGCGATTAATTGAGGATACAAACACGAAACAAATTTTCACGGGCCGAGGACACTCTAAAAACGAATTTTTAACAGAACCGTGCATCCCAATCCCCAGAGCCGGCCGGGGGACGGTAGCCCACTGTTTTTACAAAAGACCGGGCCGAAGCCGGAGCGAGCGGGGGGAAGGCCGGTGCTTTTGGCAGGGTTGATAACGATAGAGTCATCCACTTTCATTTTCAATTATTATCATATCATATCATGATCGAGATAAGATATCGGTGAGAGCGATCAATATTTGTGTTACATCTAAAGGCGGTGTCGTTCGTGTCCTTCTAGTCAGCAAGCAGTTCACCTCGTGGCTTACGAGAGCCGGACAAGGCTCAGACTAGAAAATAAGAACGAAGCTCGAAAGGAGAGAGGGTGTGATGGGAATGATTCAAGACATAGCATCGCACACTGTACTGTACGTGTCCGAACACGACGGTGACCCATGACTGACTCAAAGGCTTGCTCAGTGGCGGACAACTCAAGACAAATGAGTCAAGTCTGACAAGCAGAAGACGGACGAGAGAGAAAAATCTGTCTGTTTCGGTAACCTTCAGCTTTCAGCTTAATTCAATAGCCTCGCGCATGTCTCGGACTTTATTGATAAACTTTTCAATAGACTCGGAGACAAAACTCCAACGTATCTCATTACTCCAATTCTATACGGAGGTACATGTGCTAATACAAGTAACAAGAATGGTCCGCCCGGATGCAGAAGGATTTCGTGGCTCCGGGAGTTCGGCGACAAGGATCCCTGTCCTCTACTGTAATCCTTCTGACCCCAGATTCCCCTTTCTAGACAAGATATCCTCGGCCTTGCAATCTGTGCTCTGGGCGCGAAAAAGGATAACGTTCTCCAAAACTCCCAAGCACTTGGCATTGAATCATGATTGTATCTACTTTCTCCGCCTTTATTCACCGTTTCAGCCCTCGGCTCCTGTGGCGCGAAGCTATCGTATCCCCCCCTCAACCCAAACATGTGACGGCCGGCGTGCAAACCCCAGCTTTAACCCTCCCCCGCCCTTTTTGGTGATAGGGAAAATCAAGGTATAAAAAGATGCGGCACATGCGCCGGTATCGAATCATGGGGTTTGGTCAAGCTAGCATTTTCATTGTCTCAGATGTTATCTTTGTTCGATGCAGGTGATTCTTTGAGCCTCAGTCCTAGCGACATGCTATCTGATGCTTTGATCAAAGAAACGAGAGGTAGACTGTTCCTTTGTGATGGACAAAGACCTTTGTCCCTCACACCATGTGGAAAATCAGGGTCCAGAGCTGCGGCGCAATCGATACTCTGACTCTATGTTGCGCGTATGGCTCAGCCCGGTGCCTATTGCGCTCATTGTCAGCTGCGCATTTTGCTCGTTCCGTTCCGTACGAGGTAGTTCTTGCGGTCAAAGTCAGCAGGCGCTCTTATAACGAACCTGTTGACTGATTAGGTGTTTTAGTACAATCAATCGTAATCTGTGTCCCATGTGGCATCTTTGGGCGCGCGGGGAAATACAGATGGGATGGTTTGCATCTGGCAGCTGTGTTGCTCGAATAGGTAGGTAGCTCGATTAAGCATCCATGCCTTTATCCACACTCCCCCCTTTTTATCTACTGTACCTAGTCCCCATCCCATGTCAACAACAACATCTCCACCAAAGATGCCTGCTCCCCCGCAAATCACGACGTGGTTTATTTTGTTTGCTGGCCTTGGCCAAGTGGACGGCGCTTGGTATACCGAGGATAAGGACGAATTGATTAGTACAGAGGACACTGTATTGACCAACAAAGCACATCATATTTCCTCGCCAAGGATATTTCTATTTCATGCGATAGTTATGCTTTGTCACTGAGGCCCGCGAGACCAGGCTTATTCGTTCGATAGTCTCACGCAAGGCAGGACTCTCACCGCAGGGCTGGGCTGCGGCTGCGGCTGGGCTGGCTGAAACATACGTGTTAGGCAACGCATTGTCACATTTTCAACCACAAAATCGAACATCACCATCATCTTTGCGTATGCACAGTGTGTCGCAATTGCAATCCCCCATAAGCATATACGATAGCATCATTCTCTCTTTTCTACTTTCTACATGGGGCCAGAACAATCTCTCGGTAAGCGTAATGAACATCGTACCATCGACTCATGGCCGGGCCCGAGCTTTTTTTTGGGACACGAACGACGATAAGGGGCTGGGGAACAAGAAAATATCAGACCTTGATCTAGGGTGTCAAAATAAACTGAGCAAAAGGTGCCATAAACTCTTGCTAAATTACCTAAGTCTTTTTGTCTTTTAGGATAAAGGTCCTAAGTTTTTTTTTCCTCCCTTCGGGGAAGAGAGGACCCAGCCTCACTTTTCTTCTTCTTTCCAGAGAAATGTAAAAATCACCTTTTGATTCAAATCAATTTACAATTTTGATACGGATACCCAAAGTCGAGTCAAGACACGACAGTTGAGTTAAGTTGAGTGCAGTTCCCTGATTTGGTAATATCAGCCAAGCCCCGATCGTCCAACATTGCGGCCCTTTTTCTGAACCTGTCTTACTTGACATCGTATCAAAGCACAAATCAGCGTAAATAAACATGACACTGTAGGATCATTACGGTATTATGAGAATTAGTTCGGCCGAGAATGACTTGGACGTTCGAATAGGCACTGATCCTCTCCTACTAGAGGCAGAGAAAAGCAAAAGAACAAATAAACAGAAAAAAACTCACTCTATCCTGTCCAGTAGCCTTCAAGACCGTCCATCCATCTTGACTCCAACTTGGCGGATTCAACACCCCAACCCGACTTATCCCCTCAAAGTTTGTGTGTATACTGTACTGTATCGCGCTCAACAACACCTTAAAAATTCCCTCACGATCCCGCGAAGCCGACTTTCGGCGCGCGTGTCACAATGAATCGGTGCTCCCGAGAGGAGCTTCAATCTAGTCATTTTCTACTAAATAGTCTACACTTTCGAGATAAGCTGAATGGGCATTTGGTGGAATGCAGCTGCTAGGGCATCTCTTATCCAGGCCCTCGCTCATCCCCGCAAAATACGCTGTAGGAATGGATCCAGCCTTCTGGTGCCCCCCAGGCCTCAAAATGTAAAAAAAGGACCAGAGCCCACGACGAGATTCCGGGCCTTGCTTGGCTAGGTCCACCCCCAAAGTTAGGTTGCTTTTCACTGTGCGCGGGATGCCTTGTTCGGTACCGCGAGAGAGGCCCTGGTTGCCACTGTGGATTACCTATGATCCTTTGATACTGTGCCACTGAGGCTCACTATCTTCCAGTGACGGCACAGTGCGGCTCATCTCCCAGCAG